>JAFIDM010028339.1:0-18805 GCA_023159025.1 Thereuonema tuberculata | reverse complement strand
TTAGGCCTGTTTTCCTCTAAGAATGATTGGAATTGTATCATTTCCACTTTCTATTTTTTTTTATTAATTTTATATCCTTTTATGCAGTTGGAGCATCATTCGTGCCCTTTTCGTGTTTTTTTTAATAAATTTTTACATTTTATTAGAGGGTTAGGATTGTTTTTAACTTTGTTATGTGTTTTTTAAAAACAAATTTAATGTTATTAAATTGTATACTTCCTGTTTGTTTTGTTTTTTTTAAAAATATTTTTCTGATTGTGTTCATTCTGTGTGTTGCCCTCCCTGGTCTTTTGGGAGGTCTGTGTTGAGGTCCATCTCCTGAATTTTTATTTTTATTATGTTTTTTGGTTCTTTTTGGTGTTTGGGTTTCCTTCCGTTTTTTTCTCTTCGTTTTTACAGATACACCTTTTATATTTGGGGGAATGGCTTACATGTACATGATTTTTTTCAGTTGCTCGGTAGTGGCCGCCAGGCGCGAAGCCTTCTTCCTCTTTTTTTTTTTTTTTTAAATTGGGACATTTATATGTATTTTTTAAAAAATTTTGCTTGTTTTTTTCTTTGTTTTTGGATTTTTATAATGTCGAATTTTTGGATATTTGTTTTGTTTTTCTCTTTGTGTCCCTTTGTTTTTGTTTTTTTGTGTTTGTGGGAGACCAAAAATCTACCTTGTAGTTACTGATCTCCATGTTCATTTCAGTCTAATGCATTTATACTTTTATCCGGAACTTCTTTGAATTTTACAAGGGACTAATACTGTTTAATAGATTTTGCTTTTTTTTTTCTTGAGTTTCCTGTTTTTTTAATATTTATGACACTTCGAGACCTAAAGCCCATCATTTTGGGCAATAGGATCTAAAATACGACTAAGTATGATCTCAGTGCCCTGAGGATTTCTGAAGTGCTAGTGAACTTTTAGTGACAATTAGAACTTTTACAAGCATTCAGAGAACTTTTTCAGTGCCTTTGGATTAGAATATCCGGATCCGACAATACATCTCAATCTTCGTTGCCATTGTGTAAATAAGTTATTGTTTAGTTATTTTTTTTTCTCTAAGCTCAGTATTTTATTCTTTTCCCCATACGGCCTTATTTGTTTTTAGCTCTATTATTATTGTTATAGGTGTACTCTTACATTATGAAAAATCTTGAAAGGGGAATAGTTGTAATGATTTTTATTAATTACATATTTCATTTATCTGTTTATAATAGTCCTGTATGTTCATTATTATCTTATTGTTAATAATCTTTATCACCATTTATTTTAATATCGAATGTGTATATTAATTTTTACTATTTCTTATTTAATTCCGTTATTTTATTCAAATTTGCCATTGTAAAATTACTGTGAAATAATCACAGTAAACTAATTATTAAATTTTCTGTACCACAATAAGAACTGTGTGCTATTTTTTACCAAATTAGTATGTGACTGTTGGTTAGATCTTTAAAAATTTCTAAAAAATATTGAATAAATGCTTATTTAAATTACAAACTCAGTCATTTACCTGAATAATAATAAAAAAAAATTGTTTCCTGGTTCAAGTTCATTGACAAGTTACATAACATAACATAACATAAAATGGGAGGTACTATAAAGTCCCTAACACTGCGGCCTCAAAAGGCCTATTGTGTATCCCAATGTCCTTAATAGGATTTTACCAATCTGTAGTGTTTTATGCAGGGGTACTGTCACATAGTTTGAGGGATTGGGAAAACCCATACCTATCAACTTGTGTCTAGTGCTCGCAAGCGCTTCACACTCACATAGTATGTGTGCTGCTGTTTCATCAGCTTTTCCACATCGTCTGCAAGTAGGATTTGAAACTATTTTTATATTAAAAAGGTGTTTCATTCAGTGACAGTGACCTGTAAAGAGTCCTGTCAAGATTCTAGTCTGGTTCTTATTTAAGCTAATAAGTTCCCTGGCTCTTTTCCTTAATGGCTCTTTAATAAAGAGCTTTGAGTGTTTCTGCCCTGGAAGATTACTCCAATAGGTCTTTTGCTGTCTCCTTGGCCAGTCCCGAATTGCAGTTTTAGTGGTTTCAATAGAGATCCCACAGACTGGTTCAGGTCCAATGAACAAGGTTTCAGCTCCTCTTTTTGCTAGCTTGTCTGCTAGTTCATTACCTTCAATCCCTTTGTGTCCTGGCACCCATATTAGGTTAACCCAATTATGTTCAGCAAGACTATTAAGGGTTTGTTTACATTCCCATACTAATTTAGAATTGGTTTTGGGAGAATTCAGGGCTTTAAGAGCTGCCTGACTATCTGTAAATATATAGATATTTCTATTTCTATATTTACGTCTTATATTTTCATAGGCACATTGTAAAATGGCATATGTTTCCGCTTGGAATACTGTTGAGTAGATCCCTAGGCTTAGGCTTATGTCCATCCTTGGTTTCATTCCTCGGATTCCAGCTCCGATCTTCCCATTATGTTTAGAACCATCTGTAAACCAGATTATTCCATTGACATTGGTGGGTTTGTTGTCATTATTCCATTCATCTTGGCAAGGAATGATAATGCGGTAAAGTTTTGTAAAAGATATTATAGTTATCATTTTATCAGAATTCATTTGTAAGAATGGTTCTTTAGAAATGTCCCTAGTTAGGACTGCATGTCCCACATTACAATAATGTGGTTTCCACAGATTATTAATTTTAAGTCTATGTATGGTCGCTCTTGCCTCTGCTTCAAGTGCCAAGTGAAGAGGGGGTAGATCAAGAAGGACCTCCATACTGGCAGTAGGGGTTGTTCTCATAGCCCCAGTAATGCTCATACATGCTAGTCTTTGTAAGGTGTTCAGTTTGTTCCTGGTTGTAATCAGTTTACCTTTAGTCCACCAAACTATGGCTGCATATAATATAATGGGTTTAATAACCATTGTGTAAATCCAATAGATTACACTAGGTTTTAATCCCCATGTTTTTCCAATAGCATTTCTGCATGACCAGAAGGCCATGTATGCTTTATTGATAGTTTTATTTATATGGGAATTCCAGTTTAGTTTTGAATCTAGGGTAATGTCCAGATATTTAACTTCCTTGGATAATTTAATGTTCTTGTTATATAGGATAGGTTCTGTAAGACCTGCCAAATTGCTTTTCTTTGTGAAAGGGACAAGAACCGTTTTATTGGGATTTACTGATAATTTAATATTATCACACCAATTTTCTACAGTACTTAGTGCATTTTGGATAAGACCTGAAATCACGTTAGGAAATTTACCCCTTACAATGATCACAATGTCGTCCGCAAATCCCTGAGTATAAAAACCTTTCTTTATTAGTCCCTCAATAAGCTCGTCAACCACCAGGCTCCACAGGAGAGGTGAAAGAACCCCTCCCTGCGGACATCCCCTGGTCACCGAAACTCTTAAGGTATCTTCATAAATGGAAGAATGAATAGTTCTGTTTTTCAACTAGCATTTATCCAACCACACGTGGTCGGGTCAATACCATGTTTTTGTGCTGCCCTATCTATAGAAAGGAAGGATGTATTATCAAATGCTCCTTCAATGTCAAGAAAAGCTGCAAGAGCTATTTCTTTATTTTCAAGTGTGGTTTCGACAATAGAGACAAGGCTATTAAGAGCCGCCTCAGTTGATTTCCCAACTTGATAGGCATATTGGTTTGGGTGTATTGAATAAGTCCTAAGTACACCCTCCCTAATATGTTTATCAATTAGCTTTTCCATAGTTTTCAGAAGAAAGGATGTTAAGCTAATTGGTCTGAAAGCTTTGGCATCGACATAAGAAGATCGACCCGGCTTAGGAATAAACACAACCTTGACTGGTCTCCATTGAGATGGAATATAACCCAGTGCTAGGCTTACTCTAAAAATATTACAAAGAGATGTAGCTAGAAAGCTTATTCCTTTTTGTATAAGGGCTGGAAAGATCTGATCTAATCCAGCTGATTTATAAGGTTTGAAAGTAGATACTGCCCATTCTACCTTTGATCGATTTATGGCCAGTCGCGCAGTCCGCCAATTTTCCTTGGGTGCTCTGAAATGAGACCCCAAGTTTAAATTTAGCGAGTTTGCGTTTCCGTCCCGATCGATCTCGATAGAATCTGGGAAATGTACACTGGTTAGAACCTTAAGTGTTTCTTCCCCATTGGTAGTGTAACTTTCATCTTTTTGTAACAAAGTCCCTAATCTAAGATTAGGTTCCTTTGTTAAAATTTTCTAGAGTCTAGAATTGTTAGGAACATCAGAGATTTCCTCACAGTACTTCCTCCATGATTTACGTTTAGCTTTTCTCAAAGCTCTATTATATTCATTGAGTGATTGTTTATAAACATCCTATTCACCGTTTCTCTTAGCTGTATTAAACAGCCTTCTAGTGCGTGTTCTGAGATTTGTCAGCTCTTGATCCCACCAAGAAACTCGTCTAGGTAGTCTGAGCTTTATCTCAGGACAGTTCGCATTATATGAAGAGATAGTAGAATGTTGTATGTAATCAACAGTTATCTCTATATCTTCAAAAGATTTAATCCGTTGTGGGCAAAACCTAATAGTATTTTTAAGGTCATCTTTATAAGATTCCCAGTTAGAATTTTTAGGATTTCTGTAGAGATTAGTTATAGAATAACTTTTGATTCTAAGGTAAAGCTAATGTATTTATGATCTGAAAAGGTCATCTCATTAGATACATGCCAATTTTCCACTTTGGTACTAATAAAAGGAGTACCTAGGGTAATGTCGATAACTTCCTCTCTAATTTTATTAAAAAACGTAGGAGTGTTACCATTATTAAGAATTTGTAAATCTGAAGTGATTATAAATTCTATTAGTTTTTCACCTCTGATATTAATGTCTTTACTCCCCCATATAATGTGGTGTGCGTTGGCATCAATACCAGTGATGAGTTCTTCCTTTTTATCCTTCACCATGTTAACAAGTTTAACAACTCCTCAGCAGGTGGAGGTTCAGGTGAATCATAAGGAAAGTATGCAGAGGTAATTATAACATCCCTCTGTTTTTCCTTATCGTTAAACTTAACTTTAATTGCTACCAAATCAGTGGTGCAATATTCAGTTAGAGTAAAATACTTAATATTCTTTTTAATAAATATACAAGTATGTGGTTTATTGTTAGAACATGCAATGATAGTTCCCCCAATATTTCCTAATCCTCTAACCTTACCCTTGTAACACCAAGGTTCCTGGATGAGGACGATGTCTACAGCTTCTTCTAAGATGAATTTGCAAAGTGTAGCGGTTGCTGCCTTGCTGTGCTGTATATTTACTTGAATAATCTTCATAGTTTAAAATACCCTTGAGTTTCAATACCGTTCGAGTTCCTCTGAGGGTGCTCGACCGTGGGGTTTTTTCCTTTTGTAATTTTCAAGATTTTTATTTAATTGGGAACAAAAGCAGTCGCCAGGCACATATCCCCATATTTGCCTGGAAGGCACTGCTTTAGGCAGTTTAAATACTGTGGGTGTCGCCAGACAACCCACACGGATCGTTCGTGACACTATTTTACCCCGTAGTGCCATACATCCATCGGCACGATACCTTACACCTTAGATTCGGAGACCAGAGCCTCGTTAGCCATCTATAGTAATCTATCTAGAACTATCACTAGTCTATCTAGAGCCTATGATGTTGCCCGCCACTCACGACGAGGACGTGACGTTGACTTTTTGAGTGGCTCATTGACAAGTTAGTGACAAGTTCTTTAAACGATTTTACAACCGAAAATTACCGGCCACTTTTTATCTTCATTTGTCTAATATTAGATCTCTGAACAACGGTTAAGCTCATCTCTTAGAATTTTTGGATTCTCTTAGAATCTATTATATCATGAGGCTATTATGCTTTTAATAATATTTGTTTTGTTTTTTTTGGCGTGGTTTTTTTGACATTGATCCGAAGTATTGTTGAAAAAGTTATTTCCCGGCTATTAAATAAAGTAAAAAATATTTGTAACTTCCGTAGAAGGATTTTTTAGGCAAATTCATTGAGTTGAATAAATTATTATTCAACTTAAAAAAAAAAAAATATAATTTTTTTTTTTTTGCTTTTCGAATTGAGCCCAATTCAATCCCAGACGATTGTCGTAGATGATTTTACTCCTTAAGGCTATTTTTTTTTTTAATTTCCCTTCTATGCATTGAGGCGGATCAGCGTTAGTCGAATCATCTCCTTTTGTTCCGATTATCTGATGGTAACTAAGCCGGTCTGAGCCTTTGGAATTCCCACAAGTGAGTGGAGACTCAGTCGGGAAGTACTTACCTACCTTTCGATGCTTAGGAAAAACCTTCATTATGAATTTAAAAAAAAAAAAAATCGTAATTTCTGAACTTTATCCATAGACTGTAAAGATACTGAGATTTCTTTAAAATATTATCAGATAATTTTTAAATATAACAATAGAGTGAAAATTTTCAACCAACAGAAGTAAAATATTTTCCTTGTTTATTTAGTATTTATTGGAAGATACAACCATCTATCCTCTATCTCATGCCTTCATGTATTCGAGAGGTCCTTTAAGGAAAGGGAAAAAATATCGATTTCAGTTGACTGCCTCAGAGGTGAGAAACAAAGAATTAAGATTGAAATATGTAAAAATTCACTTAAAAAATAATATTCCTTAAATATTATTAGTAATTAATTTGTAACTTGAATTCAGTGCATATGTTAACTTTATAGATATGTAATTATTGTATCCCAATAAGATTATATTATTTACAAATACTGATGCTGAATTATATTCACTTTAGTATCTCTTATTTCCTAAATTCTTTCCTGAAATTCGTTTTTAAATTATACAAGACAAACATTATTTCCTTCGTTCTAATATTTAGTTTAAGAGCAAAAGTTTTCCAAATCGACCATGTGAAAAAGATGTTCACACTTATACAAAATGTCTGGACAAATTTGTAGATGTGGAAATGCTTAAAGTAGCAAAATGCAAGTAAGTATTATTTATAAGGAATTCCCTGCAATGCTAAGAATATCATATCGCATTTACAAGACAAAAATTCTAAGTAATAAGAAAATCAATGTTGACGTTAGATAACTTTACAGCAAAGGACTTCATAGAGGACAAGAATTAGAAATTAATTTTTTAAACATAATTTTGTAGAATAAACAAAAACAGTAAATGGGATCAATAATTTCTTCCTTTCTGGTGGAGCTATGTGCTTCTGTGAACTAAGACACTTTACGAAGCTTCTAGTTCCTTAATGTGGCTTCTAATTTGATCAACTACAGTCAATTGAGTCGCAAGTTTGTACCCCAAAAATCCGAATTTCATTAATACTTACATACTATATTAAATAAAACTAAAATATTTAACATGTACTGTTTTATAGAAAGTGAATTAGTTTCAATGCTCCGTAAATATTTAATCTATATTACTAAAATCTTTTATTTTTCTGTCTGTCCGGTGCAATTTCCTTTGAGAATGGAAAATAGAAATATATTTACAACGAAACGTCCGGGAGGAGAATCGAATCTGCAAACTTCTGCTCCGAAGTCAGACGTTGTATCCATTAGTCCACAAGGACTACAACTGACTTTATATTGTTTTTTGACTTATGTTTCCTTCCCCTTACCCCATCAATAATGAATGTATTCAACCTTTTTTTTTAAATCTCAAGATTGTTTATTTATTTCCTATCCGTCAATTTTTTTTTTGTAATTCAAAAATGACAATTAGAACTATAATTGCCGAAAAGTTACAATATTTTAAATTTAATATTCTTACCTAAAGAAATTCTATGTGATGTAGAAAAACAACCGCATATACACAGAAGATGTCGAGTTTTCATTAAAAAAAAAGACTCATTTACTTTGAAATGAAAACGACTATTTAGACTTTGAAGATGGAAATGTAAATTTAATAACAAACAATGGAACAAATTTTAAAAAAAAATAAATAAAATGCAATTAATTGATAGTTTTTTAAAAGCAAAACAAAACAGCAATATTGATTAATTATATCGATATCTAATATTTCCTTTTTTATTTTTATTTTAGATTACCGTTCCTTTCTAATAGACATCCGAATTTAATCCTTTGCACTGATTACAACAATCTAATGCAAGAGTATAAAAATCTCACGAAAGTCTTTGACTCAGTGTGGGATTCGAAAAACACTAACTGTTTGGAAATCTGTGATGATGTTCAATATCATCTGATACAATCGCTAGATGTTTTTCAGGACGACTACGAAGACGACGATCTCGAATTACATCTCGATCTGAGTGAAAACATCAAGGAAGTCATTACAAAAGATTTTGGTTATACAATCCCACAGATGCTGAGTGATATTGGTGGAAGTCTTGGTCTGTTTCTTGGATGTTCCATTTTGACTTTCTTTGAACTCCTGCAAATGATTGGACTTCGACTAACATGTAGAAAACGAGGCGACTTAGCTGACAAGACAACTGCCTTATTCCTCCCAAAGTGTCTTAAGGTGTAGCTGACGTAAGCAGCTACAATTTACCTAAGTGACCTAATTTGGTGGCAGATGACCTTATGGAGCAAGTAGCCTCCATCCACAACAACGAATGTAGGGGTTCCTATACGGATGTTTTCGGGGAGTAGGATAAAATCTGAGTAAAAGCTTGATTTTGTGCCTTTACGCATCCCCTTTTCACAAAACAAAGCCATTGGGTAGGGAGTCAACTCGTATTTGAAGTACTCTTTCAGGTCCTTATCTGTCTGTTTTGTGATACAGAGTATTGGGAAAATGGTGAGAGGATCTATTTAACCTGCTTGTTTTGCACTTTAACGGTAACTGACGACAAGGTTCGTATCTTGTCTTTTCGTTTGAAGCCAACTTTCCCAAACGAGTTTCCCGTGATCTTTTTGATCCCATCAATTCCCAATTCTTGTGCCATTTGGCAATTGACTTCAGAGCCCCCAACAATGCCATTGCTGATAGACATTATTTTTCGAAGAATACATCGACAAATCTTTACCTTTGGAGGAGATGTTATCTCAACAACAGTTGTCTCATCAAGATGATCAACTGGACCCTCCAAAAAATGTAAACTTTTCAAACATTTTAATTATTTTTGTAACATAACAAATGTCAATAGACATAACAACTTTTTACCTGGCTTTTCCTTTCACCTAATGCCCACAATTTCATGTTAACAGTGTTTAGGTTAAGCCCTTATCTTAAAAATCTATTTTCGCAATTTTTTATTTTTTAGCGATTCCAAGAGAACTATATGGTCTACTGACCCCGTTTTGCGCTTAAATGAAAGGTAATTAAATGTACTAAAATGTAGTTTCTTATACTTTGTATTGTAGGGTGAGCGGTTGTGCATATATGTGGCTGAAAACAAAAGGGAAACTGAATTTTTGGAAAACATGCGAAAACATGCCAATTTTTGAAGTGCCATATCTCAAAACTTATTAGATGTACGGAGCTGTGGGTAGGCTTAAATTGTCACAAAATTAATATACTTCAAAATGATAATGACAACTAATTTCAAAATACGTATAGTTTGTAAATTAAACTCCAAAAACTTCAAAAAGTCCGAAAATTTTGCAGTTTTTAATGTATTACGCAGCTAGCACAACTTTTTTTTGCTTGCAAAACATATTTTCTCACTTCCCTAACGGGTCCAAATAACATACCAAAAATGCAGCTTTACATCGCGTTTTGCGTTTTTAATGTACAATTTGACTGGCCTATCCAATGAATTCTTTGAAATCAACAAAATATTTAAATTCTGTTAAAAAATTAAATACTAATGATATTTTTGAAACGTATCTTTCAAGTATAAGTCAGGTATCTGTTCTTGATTTTTTTATAATTAAATGAAAAAAATTGAAAGACCACTGCAATTCTGGCTAGTAGACAGATAAATCATTTAAAGTTTTCTGTAGCAATATCGCATATAAGAGCTGTGTGATAATAATTTTTTAGCATCTGATTTATATTAAACTTCAGTATTTTTATCCTAGTTTTACTGCAAATTCAGAAGTACATAAATTTCTGTAGGAGTGTTCCATAATCACTTTTTAATATAATTAATGATTATGCTTTGAAAGGCTATACAAGCTTTTTTTAAATCATATTCATTGGTTTGTATAAATATTAATATTCTTTCGATTCAGAGACCTTAACCAAGCAATAAAATTTTTTATTTTTAAATCATACTAGTCGGCTACCCGTCGCTTCGCTCCGGAAGCCTTGCGTATGTAACGGAAAACAATTTGTTATTTATTAAAAAAACACACACACACAAATTACATCAAGTAAAATAAAACTAAAATTTTTTTAAAGTTTTTTTTTTATTTTAATTTTTGATGTATATATTCTCTCAATTCACGACTGCTTTTAGAATCAGCGTGTGAATCATATATCTGCGATACATTTTTATTTTTTATAGAGATTAGAATGTAATCCTTGTGGTCTAATGCCTAAGACGTCTAACTTCGGAGCAGAAGGTTGCATGTTGGATTCCAGTAGATAACTTGTAGAAATTATTTCTATTTTTGTAAATTACAATAATTGCACCAAACCGAAAGAGAAATAAAAGATTTTCGTAATATAGATACAATTTTCAGTCGCTTTTGAGCTACAAATAGTGAGCTTTCAGTATTCTACTTAATAGAAATAGTGCTTCTTTCTTTCTTGAGTCTCTTTTTTTTATTTCCATTGATACTTTACAGTGGTTTTTGAGTTAGAAATAGTGATTGTTTTTGAGTAACGAATAGCGATTTTTCAGTATTCTACCTAATAGAAATAGTGATTTTTTTTTCTGTTCTATCTGTTTTTTCTGTTTTTATCCAATTCCAATTGATACTTTTCAGTGGTTTTTGAGTTACAAATAGTGAAAATTATCTATATCTATTAGCTAGGCCATCAGATTGTTCGATATAGATATTTGAAGAAGAGATTTCAGATGGACGTTAGTTGATATAGATGATAAATGAAGATCATAGCTTGTATACGAAATTCTTCGCAAGAAATTGATTGTGAATATTCTTTAGAGTGAAGATAACCAAATTCTGTTGAATTGTGACTCAAAGACCTAAAGTTGTTTGTGAGTTAAGACAACGTTTTCCAATTATATGGCAACTTTATTTAGAGTTTGTCCTTGAGCTTTATTGATAAATATCGCATAAGAAGGTCTGATCGGAAATTGTTTTCTTGTGAAAGTGAATGGAAGTAGATTACCGCATGGTTCCATAGACATCCTATGGATGAAAACAAAATCGCCTTTGTTAGTTCTATTATAATTTCGGTTTCTATGAGATCATTATCGAATGAACAGCATTTAAGTTGAGTTCCATTGCAGTATGCAAACTTGGGATTGATGTTTCGCAACAATATTATTGGAGATCCAATCTTCAATGACAAACGATGTTGAGGAATTCTGCTGAGATTCAATGCGTTCAGACACTTGGGCATATAGAGATGTTCGTGTGATGGATTATCAGAAGTGTCAATTTTATTCGCACTTGTATTGTATGCTCTGTAGTCTCTCCTTGTATTCTTAGACTTATCATTCGATTGATGTTATCGACACTCTCGTTCATCTCGTTTATCCAATTCCAATTGATACTTTTCAGTGGTTTTTAAGTTACAAATACTGATTTCTCAGTATTCTACCTAATGACGTACTGCGTCTTTCTTTTTTGACTTTCTTTTTAATTACAATTGTTACTTTTCAGTCAAAGTCAGTTCAGTTTTGACAGATAAGTCAAAAAAGCAATATGAAGAGAGTTGTAGTTCCCATGGCCTAATGGGTAAGATGTCTGACTTCGGATCAGAAGGTTGCAGGTTCGATTCCTGTCGCGGTTGTTTCATTGAAAAAATTCTTTCCATTTTTCATTCTCACAGAAAACTGCGCCAGACAGACACACAGACAGACAGAGAAATAAAAGATTTTAGTAATATAGATTGTTACTTTTCAGTCAAAGTCAGTTCAGTTTTGACAGATAAGTCCAAAAAGCAATAAGAAGAGAGTTGTAGTTCCCATGACCTAGTGGGTAAGATGTCTGACTTCGGATCAGAAGGTTGCAGGTTCGATTCCTGTCGCGGATGTTTCATTGAAAAAATTCTTTCTATTTTTCATTCTCACAGAAAACTGCGCCGGACAGACAGACAGACACACAGACAGACAGACAGAGAAATAAAAGATTTTAGTAATATAGATTCATTGGTTTGTATAAATATTAATATTCTTTCGATTCAGAGACCTTAACCAAGCAATAAAATTTTTTATAGACTAGCGAATGAGTAAGAGAGATGTGAAAATTATTTCAATTCGTAAATCTGATATTGTAAAAAAAAAAAGAAATATAAGAGTGATTTTTGATTTGTATTACAGGCAATTAGCGATGATCAAAGTCAGGCATGTTGCGATGGGTTAGCCACGCAGTAGGTCACGGACGTATACTGATCGAAATGTTGGAAGGAAACATCTCCAAGAAGAGACATCGTGGAAGGCCAAGAAACACGCTTATTGGACTGATGCTGAGATTACCTGGATGTGCATCCTATGCTGAACTGAAGAGAAGAACCGAATAGCCAGAAGAGTGATGATGATGGGGTCGAACAAGTCGTAAGACTTTAAACCGAGAGAGTATTGTACTGTCTGAATTAGAATGCAGAGTTATTTTTATTCTTCTTAGTTATTTCTTTACCACTTCTATTTGTCTTATTATCTTTTCCCTTGTTTTCAGTCCTTTTTTTTAAACAAAATAGTCTTTTAGTCTTTTTTAAGCTTAAATATAAAGTGACTGTGCAATTTTGTTTATGATTAATGAATGCATGAATCAAAAGACATTATATTCATACTAAAAATTCATATGAATACATATTAAGCTTAAATTACAAAGAAATATTTCAATTAATTCGTTAATAAAATTAATATTTTCAGTTATCTTACACTAAAGTAGTGAAAAAAATTCAAATTTATTTTTTTATATAGACATAATATTTAACGTTCGTTAGAACATTTTACAGTAAAATAAAACAAAGAACGCACGTAACTAAACAAAACAAAAATTCACTGAGCTATTTTTTGGTATTTGTGCTGGGAATCGGAGACAGTACTGTTTCGAGGTTAATTGATCAATTATTTATTTTAAATATCAATATCTGATGAATATATCTGATGGTTTTTTAAAATATAATGTAATCTGTTATTAATTATTTAAGATGCCTGAATGCAATGAATTTTAAATACATTAAAATTATCATTAAAATAAACAGGATTAAAAAGAAAATTAATATCGTTTGTTAGGACGATTAATGCAAATCATTTCTAAGGTAACCTTTTATGATGTTATTAATTTGAATTTCCCATAAGGACTCTTAGAAGCTTGAATTTCTAAGAGTCCTTATGGGGAATTATAATTAATTAATTCAAATTAAAAAAAATAACTAATAGAATAATGCCGATAACTAAAGTGTTAAGTAAAAACTACAATAAAACCAATCACAACAAATGAAAAGTAAAATTCAATTAAGGATTGATTGGTCTAATATTTACTTACAATTAAAATTAATCTGATTTAGAAATTGAACTTCAAAACAATTTTGTGAGAATAAAGAATAGATTAAGCAATAAAAAGCAATTTTGGATGGTTGTTACATAATTTCTCTCTTTCCTATCCTCTACTTTCATCATTTTGTATTTGAAGAATCCTTAGAAATATTTTCTTACTTCTTTATTTCTCCGAACCTTGCCTCCACGCCTCTTTGTATTCTTGAAAGAGTAATCTGGATGTAATAATTCTAGGATGTATTACAGATGTTTTATAGTGCTCCCTCGAGCTCACTGCCCCATCTGGCATTCGTCTTTCCTTTCCTTCATTTTCCTTTATTGCCTTCTTTCTTCCCTTCTTTCCAGCCTATCGGCAGATGTCTTCTAGACAGTCTTAGGCTTAGATGACGTCACTACAGGAGGAAAAGGTGTTTTGGATATAGAATAGAAAAAGACGACAGTGCGGAGCGGGCCTCAGTGTGGGCAAGGAGCATCTCAGAAGGGCAGGCGGCCAGCTACTCCACTGCCTCTTCTGATGCCCACTGCTAAAAAAGGGAAGACTGACTCCGTACTAAGCGAAAGCCGCTTGGCCCATCCCTTGAAGAAACGGACCGAGGTCCACTGGAATACAAGGCTGCGTTATGATTCGCAGCCCGGAGATTTTAGAGCGTACTTCAAATCTTTGGGCCTAGCGAAGTTCATCACAGCATAGCGAGTTCTTGAAAGTGACAACAACCCCAATTAGCTACCAGCGACAATACTCTTCGAGTAAGCAAGAGTAATTATCTGAACATTGGACCGCTTCCCCTCTCCAGCGAACTGCCATGAACTATACGTATTCAGGTGAGCTCTGTACAATACTGGCGAGTAGGAATGCCATCAGTGTTGGATATTTGTATATGTTCTTTTGTATTGTACAATCGTCTGAAAACCCCGGGGTTAGCTGTAAACTTATCTATTTTCATTTATTATCTATCCTCACTATACTCATCTACTTGTAAATATATATTTTTGTTTTCTAAACTAGCTACCCGTATTACTCACTAGCTATAAACTATCTTAACTCCATAATTTGTTTATTAACCCTTGTCTCGGTCAGCGTGGGGAAAGTAAACTGGGGAAAGAAAATAATAGATGACCCAGGCTATTCTCACCAGACACTCTTCTCTTAGTGACCAGACTACGCGGGGCCGTAGCAAGCTTCTCCGGCCTTGTTTACAAAACAATCCCCTCCCCACTCGCTTCACAGACAAACACCCACTTCCCTATTCTAATCCATCCCTTACTTTTACAGTTCTTAATGAATTATTATCGGGCCCAGCTGCTTCGTAGAAATAGACTTTTCACTGTGTTAACATCTCTTAACCCTTCCCTTACATGTGTGCTAAAAGAACCACAGTAATAGCGTGACACTACTAACTTACTTATCCTTTACTTATCAATTATCAATTGAGCATCAGAAGTCTAATGGTCAAATTACAGCATCGAAGTCATAACCATTGTTTTGAACATTGAAATACTCATTTTTTTATGTTTCTTTGCAATTTAATGTCGTTGATCGGAAATCACACATTCATAAAAATGTGAAGAAATTCTTCATGTTTCTGCAGCTTTCTGAAAGATTTTTAAAGCCAAGAATAATCAATAATAAGATCGAGAACCTTTTCGAGTTTGTTTTGGCTTAGAATTAAAGATGCCATTAAGCAATGCAATTTTCAAAGAGTATTCAATGAACTGTAGCAAATTGTAAAACTATTCCAAACTGTATGAATCCATTTAGAATGTATCCGTTGAGAATGGAAGTTGAGAGTATTCAAAGAACAATAAATACTCCCAGCATCCTTTGCAAACCCAATGCCAAGAAATAGAAAAGCTTTTTAGGAATAAACATTTGCACAATCTGATACATAGAATGAAATTATTTCAGTAAAGGTATTGTTTATTGTCGAAAGTTAATCTCTTGTTAATCTCTTGAAAGTTATACTAAATAATTCATAATAATCTTGTATTCAGTCGGAGAGAAAACGTTATTATGTCGGGTTTTTCCTTTCTCTTCTAGTAAATCATACCTTCGCCAGCCTTAATTGGTACTCACCTAATAACCTTTCACTAAAATTCGCTATATTTTCTTAGCTTATTCAATGATACACTGGTGACGAAACGATGACAGAAGCAAGATCAAAGAGTCCAATAATAGGTGGATGCATAAAACGTGTTTATAGTGTGGTGAAGAAGAGGTCTCCGGCGTCGTCGGCGAATTCTATCCATAGAAACTAAGTTACAGATACCACCTTCTCTGTCTTTCATATTCGTCTCGTCTCTGATATTTAAAATATTATGTGAAGATGCATCTCTGGGTAATGAGGCACTTTTATTTTTTTAAGATAAAAATAATAAATCGTATCGTAAAGAATTTTTGGGATTCATTTTAAGTTATTTACAAGAAAATTGCAGATATCGAAACAACATTGAATTTTAATAAAAAGATGAAAGATAGTTTGAAGTCGTTATTAATCAGATAACTATTATTTTGTTACATGCTTTAGTCTAAGCGCAATAATTTGCAAGATTTCTAGAAACGTTAGAATGGAACATCCAAGAAACAGACCAAGACTTCCACCAATATCACTCAGCATCTGTGGGATTGTATAACCAAAATCTTTAGATACAATTTGCTTAATGTTTTCACTGAGATCTAAGTGGAATTCTAAATCCTTTTTTTCGAACAATGAAATTTCTTGTAATTGCATTAGGTGATGTTGAACATCATCACAGATTTCTAAGCAAGTGGAGCTTTTGGAATCCCACGCAGAATCGTACACCTTCGTTAGATTCTTATACTCCTGCAGAAGGGTTCCATAATCCCAACAAAGGCTTAAATTTGCATTTTCATCTGATACGAAAGACATTCTAAAAAGAAAAGAAAAAAAAAATATTAGGCAAATATCTAAAGATCTTACCATTTTTTTTTAAATAAAAACTTAAAGAAAAGAGACTTACTTATAAATAATTTCTAAACAAACCATTTACTTATGAAACATCTTCAACTAAAACATTATTTAGCAGTAAAGAAATATAGAAAATCAAGGTAATCTACAGAGAGAAAAGGAACGGGCTACTAGAAATTTTAAAGAATTTATATATATTAATATGTATATATTGTAACGATACCAGGGGTCGATTAGTATTTCGGGTGTTGTTTGGTTAGTTGTTGGGCGCCAACCGATAGTCCGTTCGGTAAAATCCTACTCTACCCTGTCCAAGGTCACTACACGCCGGGTTAACTAGCTTCAGTCCATTCGGGGTATGGGGGAGCCACACTTCACGTTCCCGGGTAAGAGGCAAAACACATTCACAGCGCAGGTTTAACTCAACAATTTTATTTGTCACTATAAAATAATATATCACTTAATTTGAAGGTAACAATTACCGTCGAAGCTATGGCTTATAACTTCCTGAGTCATGAGGTTAAATCACCAACGCACTGAATAACTAAAAACTCGCACTGCTAAAACTAAACTCCCTTCACTTAATTGAATTCTCCTTTAACGGGTAGTGTTGCACTAAAGGAATTGCGTAGCACTGAACAAACTGAGTAACACTGAATAAATTGCGTAGCACTGATAAATTGCGTAGCACTAATAAATTCCGTAGCACTAAATAAACTGCGTAGCACTAAATAAATTGCGTAGCACTAATAACTTTCGTAGCACTAAATAAACTGAGTAGCACTAAATAAATTTCTAGCACTAAATAAATTTCGTAGCACTAAATAAACTGAGTAGCACTGAATAAATTGCGTAGCACTAAATAAATTGCGTAGCACTTACTTTGTTAATAACACTGAATTTGCAAAGTTTACTTTTGCAAATTAGTTGCGATAATTTCACTCACAAATATTCAATGGAAATTTTAGGCTATCCACGGTGCCTGTCTAGCTAAAATAACTGAGTTTTAACACACCCTATTCTGACAAAGCGTATCGGCATGACTTCGGCTGCCGAGAACAGAGATGCGGCTGCAAGCTATCGCAAAACGGTGATCGATGAGTAAAATGCATGTATCCGCAGGTCAACGAAGCAAGAGCATTGTATCCACAGGTCGGCGAAGCAAGAGCATTGTATCCACAAGAGAGCGCTCTCCCTGGAACATGCAGTTAAATAACTTCGACCGTGCCGCCAGTGTGACGTCAGAATTCCCCCCGTCCACTGAGGCAACAGAAAAGCTTATCTGCCCAAATAAGGGAGATTACATCATGATTACATCATGTGAGGTGATAATGATAATTATCCAATGGAAAGACAATGCATTTAACAATTCCAAATATGGAATTGATCTCATGGAAATTCTGAGAACAGAAATACCCAAACTAAAAACTAAATTCAGCTAATTTGAAGCAAAGAGAAAATTAAATTTAAATTCCTTAACTAAATCTAACTTAAGCTAAGTTAAGATTATTCAATTGCCTAAAATACTTAAATTCCTAACATTAAATCCTAATATAAGCTAAATTAAAGATTTCACTCCTAAAATCCTAAGCTAAGCTAAATTAAAGATTTCACTCCTAAAATCTTAAGCTAAGCTAAATTAAAGATTTCACTCCTAAAATCCTAAGCTAAGCTAAATTAAAGATTGAAAAAAAAAAAAAAAAATAACTGACAATAGCTAAAACTGTGTCTAACGAAGTCTTTCGCCATTAGCCTTTACAAAACAATTATTTTGAAATTATTTTTCTTAACTCACATCTCTTTTATCTTTACAATAATAATAATATTAAATTCTATTATTTTAAATTACAATAAATCGACATATGAGTATTGTCACAATATTAATATATATATATTTCTTTTCTAGTAATAATCTAAAAATTAAATATAAAAAAATAATATAAAAAATAATTAAGTTATTGAAATGTTTATTCAAGTTATCTATAATTTTAATGAAGGTTACATTTTGAGCGACCTCTTAGGTAGGAGCTATAACATCCACTTTAGACGAAAAATCCGACTGCAATCTGAATCATAAGTTTAAAATGCAAATTCATTTCTATTTAGCGACCTCGTACTGAGGGGAAGCTGTTAGGCTTCCCTTTCTGTGTATAAAACACAGCTGAAATCAGAAGCCGGAGCCCTAGGAGTCAAATTCTGCTGGACTTCCATGGCCTGTAGGTTTAGAAAAAATGCAATTTTCGGCTCAAGTCAATGCCGGGTTTAGCAAATTAGTGGTAGTTGAACATAATTTATGATTCAAAAATATATATAATTACACACAACAAGTAATTCACAGTTAAAATTACATATTTACAATTTGTGGAATGAAGATGAATCTCCG
>JAFIDM010028338.1:3692-18813 GCA_023159025.1 Thereuonema tuberculata | reverse complement strand
AAACTAGAAAATGTATTTTACGTACCTGATTTAGGACTGAACCTGATATCATCGTCCCAACTAATCTACAAAAGATTGGTACAACATATTCGAGGAAAGATGTATATAGTCTATGATTGGAATAGATTAGAAGTACTGAGAGCAAAACTTATTACAGGTTTATAACAGGCTGATGTAAGTGTGATCAAAAGGAATGTCAAAACTTATGTAAAAACCTATGAAGATAGAGGTAAACTATGGCATGCTAGATTAGGCCACGTTTCATACAGTAAGCTTAATGTTATCGATAAAAATAAATTATTGAGAGGTATGGATCAAATTAATATTAAATCTCATGAAACTTGTGAACCCTGCAAATTGGGAAAAATGACTGATGTCGATCACAAAAAGTTAAACTTTGTGAGAAGTAATGACATTTTGGAAATCATACACACTGACGTATGTGGACCCATAAATGTAGTCAACTATTATCGATCTAAATATGTGTTAACATTCATTGATGACTTTTCTCGCAGATCATTTGTCTATTTAATAAAATCTAAAGAAGAGGTGAATAAAGTAACTAAAGACTTTATAGCTTTTGCAGAAAGGCAGACTGGACATAAAATTAAAAGTTTAATTAATTTTTTTTTATATCTTAACTTAGTTTTCTTTTTATTGCTTTTCCATGTAATCCATAGTCCTGGTGGTTGTAAACCGAGAGACAGTCGTTATAGGCACTTGGATCAGAAAGGATATAAAAAGTTTCTTTACATCGTCCTTGGAAATCGTTCATTTCATAATCAATGATAGAGGCACGTGAGAAGTCAATAGTGTGGCCAGTATTTTTGGAATGGCCAGCCGTATTATAGTTAAAGTCTTTATTTTTGATGGCATAATCATGCTGATAGATTCGCTGCTTCAGTTTGTTTCGTTTGTCCAATGTAATGGCACCAATCCTCATTGGAGCACGGATTACAGTAAATAACCCCTTTCTGCTCCAATGGGTCGGTGCGAGGGCTCGTAACTTTTAATTTACTGCATAGTTTTTGCAGGGTACGGCGGCTGGGAGAAGCTAACGCAATATTATAAGGTTGTAGCATTTTGGATAAAACCGGAAATAGAACCGGGTGGAAGGGTATAGACACATACTTTTTGTTATTATTGTTCGGCTGTGTTCCGATTTTTTTCGTTCTGATAAAGATTTCGTGAGAGGCGGATGATAAGATTGTTTACAAAACTCTTGGGGTATCCATTGGCCTGGAAGATATACTTTATTTTATGAACTTCATGTTGGAAAAGAGGGTAATGGCTAGAGATTTCAAATGCTCGTTTGATGGCCATATTGATATTGTTTACCTTATAAGACATTGTGCAAAAGGAATTAAAGTTGGTGGTTATGGGAAGAGCCATGGGCTTACGATATACTGAAGTAAGTATGGTTTGATCCTTTCGTTGGATTAACACATCAAGAAACGGAATACTGTTGGAAAGAGGATCCTCCTCCTCTTTCTTGAATTTGATGTCCGGGTGATTTTACAATTATTTTTTTTTTTTTTTAAATAGCTATTAAATTGGGAAGTTTTATTTTAAATTTAGATTTAGATATAGATAATTTGATAAGTAAGGAGACTTGATGCACTCTTTATTGCTTCATTTTATATTTAGTCAATTTAATCTTTTTTGTATTAGTTAATTTGTATTTAAATTTTAGATAGTTAAGATAAAATCTTTTAATTTCAAATTTAGATTAGTTTTAAATTTCATTTTTAATATTAATATTTAGGTTAATTTTAAATTTTGAAAGAACAAAATCCTTATTACTTTGCGTTTTAGTCTAAATTTAATTCCAAATTTCACCGCTGATGAAGTAGAAACATAAATTAGATTATGTTTCTATGGAAACAGTGATTTGTTTTTTGATTGGCATTCCGAAAGCAGTGATTTTGTAAGAAATTATTTTATAGTTTAAAATGACTTAAAAGTAATATTAAAATGCTTTGAAAAGTAATTTTGGAGTAAAAGTAAATAATAGCCAATGAAATGAGAAAGGAGTGATATGTGCGGGATTGAACAACAATCGTGATTAATGACATTAGTAACTATGACAACAGTAGTAACGAAGTTTACTCGGCCACGGAGTGGAGTAAATTTTAAGGCTTCGTAAAATTGAAGTTATTAGTAAAGTTCTTAAACAGAACGAAATTAGCTCTTAGCTATGTGTTCAATAGCAGAAGTAAAAGAAAATATATTCGTAGAGCTTAGAACATCTTTTTCAATATTGTGTTTTTGAAAAATTTCACGGTATTTCAAAAATGTAGTTTTTGTTTTACTTTCATGAATATTTCACGGGTTGCAACTAGTTTTTTTTTTATAAACATATTTGGATAATGCCTTTTGTGGTCAATAAAGCAGCTTTCAAGGAACGTCCAGTCACCAAAGGAATTTACACTCACTTCCAAAAGTTAAGCACGGAGCGGTGAAATGCGAAAAAATGGACAAGTACTGTTTTGATTGACATGAAATGCTGCAAATAAATAGCTCTATGTTTATTCATGAAACAAAACAAAGAACTAATTCAGAGATAAACAAAATATTGAATTTTCATAAATTTTAAGATGACGTCAGATTTGCGTCATTAACAAAATGATGTTTAAATTCAAAACAAACAATAAAATCCGACATTAATAGGGTATGTGAGCACCCCTCACCTGCATACAAAGTTTTCAGCGTGTGATCATGCTTGTTACGAGGTGATCAACCACCGCCGAATCCAGTAATCGCCATTCCTCCTCTAGGGCAGTTTCTTAAGCTGTGAGAGTGGCTGGAGGTGGGAAACGTCGACGTACAACACGGCCGAGGGCATCCCAAAGATTTTCAATTGGATTAAGGTCCGGCTGGTAAGCCGGCCACTCCATACGCGCAATCCCCTCACTCTCCAGAAAGTCGTCAATGATGGCAGCTCTATGGGACGCGCATTATCGTCCATTAAAATGAAAGAAGGACCAACTGCTGCAGCGTACAGTTTCACAATGGGGTTAGGACTTCTTCTCGATACCGTACAGCCGTCACAGAACCTCGCCTGTAGATGTGCAGGTCAATCCCAATGAAATCCCTGCCCAGACCATGATGCTTCCACCGCGGAATGCATGATGTTCGGTAAAGTTCTGGGACCGATTGCGTGTGGCTTGTTCCCTCCAGACCCTTATACGCTTATCATAGGGTTGTAGGGCAAATGTGGACTCATCAGTGAACCTAACGTTACCCCAATCAGACATAGTCCAATTCATATGCTGGCGGAACCACTGTAATTGTGTCCCTCTGGATTGGACAGATAAAGGAACACAAACTCTTGATACCCGGGCGTACAGACCATTCATGTGTATCCTTCGACAAACAGTAGTGGCAGATATCGTTTTACCAATGGCGCTACAACCATAGATGTCACACGTGTGGAGGTCGATCTACAACAACAATACATCGATCTTCCGCGGGGGTCGTAACCGTTGGACGACCGGCTACAGGTCTTTGGACAACTGTTTGGCTGGTTTGGAATTGTTTCCATAATCGTGAAATGACGGAATGATGAATGCCGAAGAAACGAGCAACATCTGTTACAGACTGTCCTGTTTCAATATATCCGACAGCCCGCCAGCGCTCAGAATCTTCCATTCGTCTTCTGGAAGCCATAGAAACATGTCTAGCTTGAAAACAAATCGTACGAAAGTTCTAAACACCTTTCATCAGCTCTTACATGCAACTCCTGTAATCCTTCACAATACCGGCTTCTTATACGACTGCCTGTTTTGCTTATTTTTCTCGACGCGAAACTGTGATTGACTGTTACCTTTATAATTTGCATACTTCCTTCTACCTTTGCAGCAAATTTCAGCTTCTTTAATTCAGATCTCTTATGGAAGTTAACATTTTTCCTCTCCGTGCTTAACTTTTGGAATTGAGTGTAAATAAAACATTCCAAGAAACCTTTCTCAATACATAATGTAAAAAAAAAAAAAAGATTTAACGTTCTTTTGTCTTCTTTTATGGTAATCTAGGAACGTTAAATCTTTTTTGTTCTTCTGTTTTAATTGATGAAAGTAAGATTTTCTTCGTAAATTATAATATATACAATTCTATATAACCAGTAGATTTTTTTTTCTGAAAAATCAAAAAAAGACTAATTAAATCCTCATTCTCATAAGGTGTGTGATTACAATTTTAATCCTATTAATGTTAGTGAATTTATAACGACTATTGATAAGAAGATTAATATTCATTATTTAATACATTGAAGAAATCCATTACTTAAGTTCTATAGCTTTTCTCGGAGAATTAAATATAGAATTGTCTTCTCCTCTCTCTAATTTCTCCCTAAGCACCCTCACGGAATAATTAAATATAAAAGTTGGATAGTCTCTTGTTCATAAATATACACTCCCAGTTTCAAGAAGATTCATCCAGAGGTTCAAAAGGAGGATACGTACTAGGAAAGTAAGACTTACAATTCATGTGCGAACGAAGTTATAATAAATTGTGTTAAGTTCAACTGCACCGCAACTGGGGTGAGCGACAGGTTTAGGCTCCCAGCCAATCTCAACTAACGGGACTAATTGAGATCGAATGGTCTGCGTTTAAATGGACACCCCCTTTGGAAAATAGGTTCAAAAAACAATTGTCATTAAAGACATCATGAAACGTTAGAATAAGTTTAAAGTATTAAACAATAGCATTCTTTTAATTTAATTTATAATTTTCTAATATCTTCTGATAAAAAATATGTAATGTTAAACCATCTTTGTCATCTATCAGTTGGTAAGTCTGTGATCGAAAATTACGAAACTGAAATAGATTGATAGTTTAATTTAAGGAGTTAAAATTACTTCTGTAAAAAAAAAAATATTATTTTTATCTTACGAAGTGAAAATGTGAATTTTAAATGGAATTAGAAAATAAACAAATAGTTTTCGATCGTTTAAAAGCTTTTTAGAAATTTCTGAGGGAAAATTGTATTTATTTAAATTAAGCTAAATAAAAAATGTAATTTGAAGATCATTTTATTTCTGAAATCACATGAAGAGAGTAGAATTAAAGTAGACGGTATTTTGAAAGTTTAGTAGTATTTGGTAATTTGAATATAATAAAGAATGTTAAAGAAGAAAATTTAACATTTCATTACATAATTAATCACAATAGATAAATTGATTGAGCATTGATTGATAAAAATTCAAACAAAATACGATGCAAAAAATCCACTCTAATAAAAGCTATGAAATCGAACTATTTTTTGTTGCCGGACGTATTCAGAAAATTGAATTCCTACATCATATTTCTGAGACGAAATATATTATATATATCGAGGGTCCCATGCCAAAAGGTTCTATGTGCACATTTTGCTAAATTTCAGTTTTTTGTGCTAAACGGTTTATTTTGGTGACTTCTGTCCTGTGCCAGAAGGTTCTGTTTGAAAAACTATTTTTAGCCTGTCAGCTGATTGTTCCAAAAAGTTCTATTTTCAATTCTTACTACTTTCTCTGTGCCAGAAAGTTCTATGTGCAAATAGAACCATTTGGCGCAAAAAAGTCTTCAACTTCTGCTGGCCAAATGGTTATATGAGAGCAAAAGTATCGGGACTTGCTTGAAAGACCACGAGATGGCACTCAAAAAACAACAAGACAGAAACTCTCACTAGGTGTCCACTTTACATACTTAAGTTGCCTCCAGACCAAAGTTGCCTACAGCCTCCAGACCACCAAGATCAACAAGCAGAGCACTAAAAGTTAAAGGTAATTCACCATTTCTAAATCAATTGTGTGTTTCCTACAATAGTTGAAAAGAGTGCTATTTTAGAGAACTGTGCATCATGTGAACAAAGCGACAACAATGGTGAAATCAATGTGCTGGGAATATTAAATTTTAATATTCACCAATAGTAAAATTTAAAATAGTTGGACTGATAAGTGAATTAATATTATATGTTTATGCTTGAAAAAAAAAATAATAAAAGAGAAAAATTTTTTTTTATTAATAATTTATTCTTTTACTATTAATAATTTAAATAATAGTTTATTACGCACTTACGTAAATTAAGTGATGACGTTGTGTGACGACACAAGTTAGTCAGGTGTGAGACGTGTCAGATGTTAACGAAAAGTCAACCGGGAAAGTTGAACTGGTGAAGCCGTTGTGATCGGGTGAAGTAATAAGGTTAGCCGATGGAGCTAATCCGACCCGGGTGAGTAAAATGGAACGGCACCCACAGATAGAACTATAAGTAAGTTTCTTTGCTCAAAGAATAATTATATTATATCCCGAGCGATGATAATTAAAGCTAAAATTATTATACGTGGAACGAATCAAGGCGATTCATGAACATTAAAGCTTGTTGCATTTAAATTAACGCAATTAGAAGTAAAGAAGAATACATTGCGAAGACAGGGAACGTTGGGATTAAGACCGTAGGAAGAACTGAGAGAATTTATTCCTGTTAATTCAAAAGGCTGTGGACAATAGTAATTAGTATCTATCTATTAATTTAATTAAATTGAATCGAGAATTCAAGTAATAGAGATATCTAAAGAAGAGATAAAATTCCAGTTACCGTGGCGGACTAATCCATTGAGAAAAGGAAGGAAGGATAATTCAAGACTTGAAGTTGCCTATTCCAAGACGGAATGAAGTAGCTAAAATTATATTGAACATTAAATAATAATATTAAGCAATATAATAAGAAGATATTATTCTGAGTCAAAATAAGGAAAATTAAGGAGAAGATATTCTGAAAACCTGAAAAAGAATTCAAGAGGATATTCGAAGAAAGAAGATCGACTATCAAATAGATTTAGGAAGAAACGGAAAGTAAAACCTACAAGCGGATACCGTTTTACAAGAAGAGTTGGTAGTCTACTATATGGATACTGCTGAACGGATAGAAGAAGGATAAAAGGATAAAAGAATAGAAGACAGCTATAACTAAAGTGTTAGTGCTTTAATAATAGTTGGAAAATTACATAAAAGTGAAACGTGCAAATTTAGTGAAAACTTCATTAAATTGAAGTTATGTGCCAGTGCTTTAGTGATAAAAGAAATCACCGAATCAATAAGGAAGTCAGAGGATAAAAAGACTACATTCTGTGAGTACTATTATTTATTATAATAAACTAAGGAATTATAAGATAACTACACAAAGGAATAGAGTTGTTTAATGAGTTGTAATAATCACAGAGTATAGTTCTTTTGAATTAGTAAAAATAATAATTAAACAATTATTAGTAAAATTGTATTGTTAAAGAAGAACAATACAAATTATTGTGAAACATTCACATAGGTATTATTAGTCTGTTATACATAGTAACATTGAGAATATTTGTATACTTAGTGAAGATACACTATAGTCTCATACAAGTGATACCGAGACATTGGTTTAGTGCAAATAATTTATTTTGTAAAATTCACATCGGTGAAAAGCCAATTATTAATATAATGAACTCTAGATTATAATAAGCAAATATTCATAATTGTAGTAAGTTTGTATTGAAGTTCAAATTAATGCATTGAATTATAATAGCATTTATTTAGTTTAAATTGGAAATAATCCAAGAGGATTAAGTATATTTTTCCTGTAAATGCAAATGGGCCTTATTTGCTAATTATTGCATTTGATAGACAAGCAAGAATTATTAATGAATATATACATGTGTATTTTGTTTTGTTAAGAGTGAAATCAAACTCTTAGAATTTTGTATAGTAATTTTGAATTTGTTTCAAAATTAAAATTTTGTTTTAAAATTTTCCATGAGCGTAGGGCATTATTAATTTTACACACCTCTGCTAAACCCAGTACGAATTCTGATAGCAGTACCAATTGATTTTTCATCATATCCCTATCACAATGTCAACAATGATGAAAAGCAACAAGAAGGTGGCCATGACAATAATTACAACGAAGAGGATCTAGAGGGAATTCGAAATGAAAATTATTAAACACGAATGAATCAGACCAAGCAGAAACACATGTTGCAAAAGAATCGTGGGAGTTAACTTCTCGACGGAAGAAATCCGATCCTGGCAAATGGAAAAAAACAATACGGAAAAAATGCAAGGCTGAAGGTAAAGCTTACAAAAACTACAAAGAGTGTCAAGCTAAAAAAAGAAAGCAGGTTGACTGCACGAAGTGCAGATTCAAATGTTGTATAAAATTTACTCCACAGGACCTGCAAGATATATTTGCGAATAACTGGAACATGGATGACTATGAACATTCAAAGAGATTTTATTATTAGTCATGTAGAGCAATCCGATCCACAATGGACATCCACAGCAAATTCAAGAAAACAAAATACATTCAAGTATTTTTTAACGACTTATGGAGTGCGTCAACGTGTATGCAAAAAGTTTTTTTTTTTTTGTCTACTCTTCATTTTTCACAGAAAACGGTTCAAGACGCAATGAAGAAGAAGTTAGGAAATTTTGTACAACAAGATCAAAGAGGAAGGCACCCGCCAGCAAACAAGCGCAGAAGACATACAGTTTATTTGCGATCATATTCGATCTTTTCCTAGAATGGAGCCTCATTAAGTACGAAAAGATTCGGTGCGATATTACCTAGGCCCAGATATGAACCTTAAGAAAATGTACAGTTTGTACAAAGAAAAAAGTATCACAGCAGGGAAAATACCTGTAAAGGGAACAACCTATCGTAGTGTGTTTTGCGCAAACTTCAACTTGGGTTTTCAAAAACCCAAAAAATATCTGTGTGTTAAGTGCACTAAGTTTAACTTCTTAACTGGGGAGGATAAGGAGGCCTTTCGTCCTAACACGATGCACATATCGCAAATAAAGAGTTAGCACAAAAGGAAAAGTTAAACGATAAAGAGGATGCCAAAGTTGACAACAGCCACTATTCCGCCACTTTTGACCTGCAGTAAGTACTGTACATTCCATGCAAATTTGAATTGTGTACTTTGGAACTGTCAGACAAACAATATTTTTATGGTTTACTTTTTAAAATTATATTGTAGAAGCCAGATGCTTTAATTTTAAAAGTTATTCGAATTTTTTTATGTAGGCCTATCATTAAGGTCCTCTAAGTCAAGGAAAAATAATAAAATAAGTTTTTTCACAATACTAATAGTAAGTTGTAGTATACAGAACCATTCTTTGTGTGCATGTTTTCTGAATCCTGCCTATGAAAGAAGGTTCTATTTGCACATAGAACCTTCAAGCTACTTCATTAATCTGTTGCTTTCTGTTGCCAAAAGGTTCTATGCGCCTTTCTGCCTTACGCAACATAGGAGTTAGTTGTTATCATTTTTCACTTTGTTTGGGTTGTCATGCTAGTTTATCTTGGGCTTTAATGATTTCAATACTAAATCTCATTTTCTGGTATTGCAGCATTATTTCAATCCAAAAATTCAAAATGCTTTCCTGCAAAATTAGTCGAAACGCACATAGAACCTTTTGGCTTGAGACCCTCGATATTATTCTCTTTATTTCTCTATTAAGTAAAATAAGATTATGATTAGAATCAGGAATTTGAGATAGTTCAAAATATCACAATATCAGAAGCTCATTTTTTTAGTGTAGAACAAGAATATATTTAAAAACTGCTTTATGTTTTTAACAATATACGATTTATTTTTTAAAATAATTTTATCTTGAAAATACTTGGTTTTACTAAATCATTAAAAATACTGAATCATTACAGAATTTTTAAATATAAAAAATAAGTGTATCAAAGGAAATAGAAGAACTCAATTCATGTTTTTTCATAAAAACAAAATCAATTTCAATCTATCAAACACCTACACAGAAGTTAGAAGTTATTCAAATCGTTGTAGTTTAAAGGTCAAGAACAATTTCAAATGCAGCCTGCATTAAGTTCATTTAGTACATCTAAACCCCATTTTGCACTATTTGAACAACTCTGATAAGTGCCACAATGGATATCATATTCGTTCTAAAATAATTGATTCATGGCCGGTTGCACCATTGAAGTTCAGTAGCTGAACCACGTTCAAACTGCAAGATGAACGGAGATCATTCTTAAACCTATTGCGCCAACAATGTTTAGTGATGATCTCGTTTCAAAAGCGTCGTGAAGTTGATCTGCCGACATCGGCCGTTCAAGGCGCTGAACTCGGTTCAAAACCGCTGTTCAGCGTTCTGCCATTACTGATATTCGCTTGCGAATTGAGACCAAAGCAAGTTTTCTCTCAACTATCAGAAATAACTTTTAAAAATGACAACTTTACATTTATTTAATTCGTTGGACACAGGCTGTGAAGAGGAATTTCAGTTGTTAACAGACTTGCATCATTTATATCGAGACTATTTCGCGATCAGTATATATTAGGGTAATCGTGGAGTTTAGCTTCCCAAATTAAATAACAATGAAAAACCTACAACAGTAAATGACAGTCATAAAATGTGAAATTTCACCCAAGTCTGCACGGATACCTAAGTGTCCCACCCCCCACCGACACCGAGCCCTTTTTCTCGGGCACCAAAGTGTGCCGCTGTTGGTCCCATCTCTGCCGCCGACGGTACGCCTAGATCCGGCAGGAGACCGGCGATATCGGACTCCAGAACGCGGTGGCACGAAAACAGAGCTTACGAGGGCCTGTTGTCGGTCTGGGGTGGGACACTTACAGCCATCCACCCACCCAAGTGTGATGAAATTTCACATTTTATGACTGTATGTTATTTACTGTTGTAGGTTTTTTATTGTTAATTAATTTGGGACGCTAAACTCCACGAATATCTACATTAGTAATATTCCGCATTGGTTTTTTTGCATTCTAAAATGTGTTATGTACGATTCAATTATATCAATTAAAAGGATTTTTTTTCAATCTCTGTGTAAATAGGGACTTGAAAGAATTCAGTTTTTTAATTCCTGAACTCCATTTTCGTAACGAGATTGCTGACTGCTGAAACAAAGGACAAATGTTAAAAACAATCCAATGGGCTGATTTCCCGCAACGAAAGACGGATCTTGTAACCAGTCAGGAATCAGCTTTGAACGCATGACGTACTTCCGCTGCAATGAACCAAGATCACAGAACCTCAGTTCAGTTGTGCCTGCTGTACCTTGGTGCAACAAGGCTGAACTTTAATTTGAGGTTCAAGCTGAACTCGGTTCGTAGTTAACGCTACTTTGGTGCAACCGGGCATCAGTAATTATACACGAGATTTTGTCTAATTGCCATCATTTTTCTGCCCCTCCTATACTGGAAATAGCCCGAACCAAAAAAAGCCTTCTGATAATTGCTTTTAACTTAAAATGAAGTTTGTTAATCGTTCTATGAAGGAGCACAGAAAACTTTCTTTGTATTTTCTTCCTCATTTCTTAACATCTGATATTTTACATAATTTTTTAATTTATCATTATTTGTATCGCGCTTTCGCTTAATTTAAGAAGTTAAAATTTGAATTGTTAATGTAATTTCAAAACAAACAAATACTTTTTGATAGTTTAAACATTTTTCAGAAATATCTGATGAAAATTGTGTTTATTTAAATTTAAAAAAAAGTAAAAATATAATTTGAAGGTCACTATGTTTCTGAAATGTCATCATATGTTTATTGTAATGATCATGAAGCAAGAGCAGGGTTGTTTAAACGTAAATTTAAAACTTTTTTTAATCGAATCTTACACTGTGAAAAAAGAAACGCAACATTTGCAGAAAGTAACGAGAGATCACTAATTTGAACTGTTGTTGGTTTTGTGATTACAATTTGTAAAATAAATGGTATAGAAACTAGCGGAAAAACAGGAAATTCATCAATGTGAGACACTGAAAGTGTTTAAGGGCAGTTATGAATAAATCAATTCACACCTTTGCCACAAAAATAAAACAACGCGACAATTTGATACTCAAAGGCTTAACTTGTTAACAGGGACAACTAGTATTAGTTGGAGCGCAGAAGGATGCGCTAATATTGAAGTAACTTCTAAACCCATTTTGCACCTGGACAACTCTGAGGAAGTAGCTACACTGGGTCCAGAATACATATTCAATTTCTTGCTGTAAATACAAATACACAATCAGATCTATAGAAATATATTAATGTTCAACTCCAAAATTCATTTGGAAAGGGTCATGTATTCGTTGATTAAATTAGGTTTGTAATAGTTCATAACTTTTATGGTAATTACAAAAAAATTGTTGAACTCTGTTTGAAAGTTAAATCGTCTTCATCCAATGATATCGTTATTATTTGGTTTTTAGCCAAAAACAAATTTTAGGTTGATCGATTAATCTACTTTATCTAGGTTCATTTTTAATTTATTGATAAAATGAATAATACTCTCAATATTTAATGATAAATAAATGTTTCAAAATTTTCAAAATCAAAGACGTGATTTTTATCAGTTAAAATGATCAAAACTTTCTTTTAATTATCGAAATGTTTAACTAATATAAATAAATCAAAGCCATTGTTTCCAAAATACCAAAACATATTTTAAAGTTTAAAGGTCAAAATTACACATGACAAATAATAAAAGAAATCAAAGGAACAAATACGAATACTTTCGAGTCGGAAGAAAAACTTTTTCTTTTCTGTGTTTGACAAGCAAATCTCATTTTGGGGTTTTTCTATTATTAAGTCCACATTTAAATCCCAAAAGCCATTCAAAGATTTTGTGTGAGATTAATAATATAAGAATTATTGAGAAGCAAGAGAGTCAGAAATTTAAAATCGCAACAAATAAACCCAGACATCATTTCTATACTTTTTTTTATTTTAATAATACCTGAAATTTTCTTACGTCAGGAGCTATGAGCAATTTCATCTTCATACATCTCAATACTTATAAAATAAATTTTCTATGGAACTTAATTTCGCTACATTCCCGCAGATGAGTTCCTTAAACAACGTCACATATCCTCTGCATCCTAACTTATTAAATATCCTAGAATTCTTATCTTTTAATTGGCAAGAAAGCAAATTCAACATTTCATTACGTAATTAATAACAATAGACAATAATGTGATTGAGCATTGATTGATAAATATTCAGACAAAATACGATGCAAAAATATCCATGGGTAACAACTGTAATACAAGCTTTGAACTGTAATTATTTTGTTGGCGGCCTTATTCCGAATATATTCAGAATATATCTTTGAATAAAAATAAAATTATTTAAATTATTTAAAATGTTTCAGGATTTTTGAGTGCATGATTAGAAAATGGCAATTAGTACAAAGATTATTAATAGTAATTAAAATGTTATGAAATCAAGGTCGCGCGAGTAAATTTATCATCGCAAAGAAAAATTTAATTTATAGTTCAAATTAAAACTGTCTAAAGAGATATTAATAATAACAGAATTAACACTGAGATATATTTGAGGAGTCAACTTAAAGTTATCAGATATATATTTTTCCTGCTTGAATAAATGCCACATTGCTTACAAAGGACTCTTGTAAGTTATTTTAGAAATTATAAATCTTATTTTATTAATCGCGGAGAGTGAACTGTTGTAACGAAAGTAAGCTTGGAAATTATTTTTAGAGGAATAAATGTGACCATCCGTTTTCCATCTTTTGGGGGCGTCCATTAATTATGTGAGGCGTTTTTTAAAAAAATTGGACCCCCCAACCCCTCCCCCTTATTGAGATTTGGTGATGTAATGGGACTCCCCGTACCACTCACGTGAGATTTCCCCTATAATTTTTAAATAATTAAATTTCTTTGTTATGTTAATGCATTTTGCTTCATAGCACTAAATACCTAAAGCGTTACTGATGTCTTCTATGAAATATATTTTTTCTGTGAAAGAAGAGAAGAAAAATGATACTACGTCTAAGTGATCACTTAGAGCATTCTTATAGTTGAACTTCAGCTTTGCCTCCTTCCACAAACGATTAACTTCTTGCTGGCACGTTTGTTTCTTCTTGTCGGCACGGCGCTTAAAAAAAGCATTGTAGAAGTTTTGATACAAATTCATATTGTGCACAATAACATCACCGTATACGTTGCTGATATCACGAGTGACTGACACGCAGTGATTCGAACCAGGGAACTCCACAAATGAAATCAGACACTGGCACGTGGCTTGATTCAAATCGGGTAATCCCGGGCATAGACAATATTGGAAAATGTTCTAATCTCTTGTGATATGTATATTCGTGTTGACGTGAGATTTTTATTGCGCCCCCCCCCCCCTTGAAATGAGTTTTGGTGAGATTTTGCCGCACCCCCCCCCTTCCATTTTGAGTTTACGGAATTAATTATTTGAATACTAAGAAATAAAATATATGAAAGAACAAGTAAATGTAAAAGTGTCTATTGCGTATTAGGAGAGAGGAGGAAAAGGTGAAAATACACACACAAAACCTATAATAAGAATGGCTGTAATGTGTTATGCTAGGCCCACACGAGACAACTTTAGTTGGTCAACTAAGGTTGGATGCGATCAATCCTGGGCGCCCACGAGATACAGTGAATGCGCCTCCGTGCGCACAACCAACAAAGCACATCACTTATTTGAATGACCTTCACGTGTGACGACACGGAGAATGCCGTGATGCAAATGTGCTGATGCGGTCGTTCCAAATCTAATATTTGTGTGATTGCTATTCAATATATGAGAAATATTGTTTGCATATTAATAGCCTCTAGATAGTCACAATTGATGGCAATAAAGCGAATCAAGAATAGCGAACGACCAACAGCCAATGACAGCCCTTTTCTGTGATTGGTGCTGTCGTGAATTCTTCACTAACGAGCGAGCGGTTATACCATAATTCCATGCGAACAGAGCCACCGCTCTGCAAAATCCGACAAATTCGAGGTTTTCAAAACTCTGATAAATTCTGCCGCATAAACGTAATGTGTTTCAATATAAACTTTATTTATCTATATATATAAAAATGAATGTATCTTTCTTTCTTTCTTTCTTTCTTTGTCTTTTATACACTCCTAGGCCCTTTGACCTATATCTGGACCAAACTTTGAAGAATTACTCTTTAGGACCCTGCGGAAAAGATTGGCTACCTTAGAATCTGGACCCCCCCCCCCAAGGGTTTGAAAATGGGTAAAATCCCTGAAACATCCAATATCCACCTGGTGGTGAAAATGAGAACTACACAAATATTGTGTAAAGTGAAAAACTCGCTCTGCTATGGGGGGGG
>JAFIDM010028288.1:0-11884 GCA_023159025.1 Thereuonema tuberculata | reverse complement strand
ATGTTATAAGAGTCAACACAAATAATAGAAACGACTTGGAATTCGTCATAATAAATGCCAACAAAACAATACAATCAATATTTGCAATACGTTTTTTCACATCATACTTCGGCAACAAAACAAAACAACAAACAGACACATCTATATTGAATAATGATATAAGACGTTTTTCTCAAAAACTATTCATTTCCGGACTCATGTTTATTGGAACGTCTTTTTTTTTTTTTAATACGAATCTTACTCCTTCTTAGAAACTTTCAGTTTTGTTTAAGTAACACAGCAAATCCTCGTTCTCCACTTCGATCTCATGAATTGCCTGGTCCGCTTCTATGAAAATAGCCGCAAATAAGGTCTCTTCGCGCCCATGCGCAATTGCGGAAAAAAACGAGTTATATCACGCAGCATCGACACGAACTCCACTAAGGAAAGATGCAGTCTCGTCCTCGTCTATTTTAGTGACAACAAGTCTGCACGTCATTCGGATAATATACCGCATGTTATCAGTATGTTACGCTGTTTTAGTTATAAATTTCAGGAATGTAGCAAAGTGTAGTGCTAATGAAAGGATTTAGTAAGCATTCTGCAGCACAAACGCATTTTGATGAGATAGATAAGATTCGTGGATCTGGAAGGCAGATAATTGAGTGTATATGCTATATTGTAATTACACATGAATGTTTTGTTAAAGAATAAAAAAAACGTTGCATAATATGGAATGATGCATGAAAGAAACGGTACACAATGATGTTTTAATAGTAATGGATAATGAAAGTTTATAATGAAGAGGGTTTGCGGGAATTTATCTCGTTTTACTTCATTGTCACCATCTCTGTAGTGCAGTGTTTCTCAACCTTTTAGTACTTGCGACCCAATTTTCAATCACAACTCATCGCGCTCCCCGAAAAAAAAAAACCTCCAAACCTATCTGTTCAACCAAAAAAAACCTCTCGAAACCTAAATCGATTTGGTTTATTGGCTGTGGTTTCCACCTCCATTTTCACCCCCTCTGTAGTCCAAACTACAAATTGGACAGGCATGAGTTATACTTTATTAACACCCTCGTGACGTATACAGGTGAGAAAAATAGGAGATAAGGTCTACGGTAACTTCCTCTGAAGGAAGTGGCCGAAAATGAAATATCCTTGGGATCGTTTTGGTTTCGGGTACAAAAGAAAATCATGTTTTTTGCCTTATTATGTTTATCCTTTTTTTTCTGAGACTCATAGTAAGAGGCAAATAAGCTACAAAGGGAATTATTATTAGGGAATGTAGGCTGATGCATGAAGTTGCTAGTTGAACTGAAGATGTAAAAACAAACAAAATATTTCTATTACTAGAAATAATTATTATATTTATTTACAAAAAAATTTAACACTTTCTTCTAGCAAATATCAATCTGTAGTTTTAATTTCTTTTCCTCCATTTAATCATTTGTTATTACTTTATCAGTAATTCAGTTTCAATTCTTTGGTTGGATTAGGAAATAAAATTAACGAAAAAATTCTCTATTCCAATCAAAATATTAGGAAACTTCAGAACATCTCAAAACTTTAGTTGTAATAGCTACTTAGGGACTCACTAGATTTAAGATATTTTTTCATAGTACAGGATTATATAATAACTTGATTTTTAGAAACTTAAATTGTTGTTATTATGATTATTATGTTATTATGAATGTTTAGTTCTTTTTGTAATCCAAATGAATATATATAAGAAGAAGAATTTCTTGTCCTCGATTATCACATGAAGAACTCTCTCGCTATGAGAGTGGAATTAAAGTAGGCGTTATTTTGAAATTTTCATGGTATTTGGTTATTTGAAAATAATGAAGAAGAATGTTAAAGAAGAAAATTTAACATTTCAATGCATAGTTAATCACAATAGACAAATTGATTTAGCATTGATTGATAAAAATTCAAACAAAATACGATGAAAGTCAATCCATGGATAACTTTTAGAATAGCTTTGAACTCGAACTATTTTGTTGCCTGACTTATTCAGAATATTGAACTCCTACACCTTATTTATGAAACGAAATATATATTAAGATTTAAGAAATTCAATCCGTCATTGAAAGTATTTTCTAAATGATGGAAATGAGTTTGTAGAGATCAAATGTCATTGATTACATCTTTGAATTTATATTTAACATGTTTGAGGATTTTTTAGTGCAATATCAGAAAATGGTAATCAGTACAAAGATTATTAGTGGCAATTAAAATGTAAACAATTCAAGTAAATTTATCATCAGAAAAACAGATTTCAATTAGATTTCAAATTAAAACTGCTTAAAGAGATAATAAAAGCAACAGACTTAGCACCACGATATAGTTGAGGAGACAACAAAATTTTCAGAACATATTTTTCATGTTTTAATAAATAATTCATTATTTCCAAAGGATTCGTCTAAGTTATTCTAGAGATTATAGATCTTATTTTATTAATCGCTGAGAATAAACTGTTACAACGTAACTAAATTCGGATATTATTTTTTGTGGAAGATAGGTTCAAAAAATAATTGTCAGTTAAAGACATCGGGAAATGTTAGTGATGGGCTTCAAATATTAAAATAAATAGGGTTCTTTTTAGTTTAGATTAATAATTTTCTAATATCTTCTGATTAAAAAATATATAATTTTAAATAAGGCTTGTCTTCTATCTGTTCGTTCGTCTGTGATCGAAGAAATAAAAATAAAAATTATAAAATATATAAAATTATGAAATTTATAAAATTATAAAAAATAAATTATAAAAAATTATTATGCAATTATTAATAGTTACCAGAGTACTTTACCACGTTTGAACCATGTAGCTATACAATTGTTGTGAGCAGCCAACAAATTAAATCAAGTTTTATAAGCATTCTAGTTTAGGGATCGTCCATTAATCACGTGAGGCTCGAAAGTGGGGGGAGGGGGTTCGGAAAAAATCACGAACTATCACTAGGGGTGAGGGGGGTGTAGTGAGATATCACGTGTATTTATTTATTCATTGAACGCGCGATTTTTACACCGAAAATCAAATATATTCATGTACCAGTTTTTCAAATGATTACACCTTTCCTTTATTATTTTTATGCCGGTCAGAAACAACCTACAACTTTAATGTCTGTAATCCAGAATTAAATTAGATTATACCTGTATATAAAGATAATATTCTGAAAATTTTTAAGATACTTTGTACCAAAAAATACACGTTATTTTGGGTAGGAGGTGTGAGAGGTAGTCTAAAACATCACCAAAAATCACCAGGGGGAAGGGGGGGGGGTTGAAAAGTTGCTAAAAAACATCATGTGATTAATGGACGACCCCTTAGGGAGTCCATAATACACGGATCTCCTCAATTCACGAGATTTTGTCTAATTGCAATCATTTTTCTGCCGCTGCTCAATCGGAAGTAGCCTGCACCAAAACAACCTTATGATAATTTCTTTTAACTAATAATAAAATTTGTTAATCGTTCTCTGAAAGAGCTCAAACAACTTTCTTTTTATTTTTTTTCTCTTTTCTTAACGTCTGATATTTTACGTAAAATTTTTAATTTTCCTTTTTTAATATGTGATGGAGACAGTGACCCCCCAATAACTATAAGTAAAATATCAAATACAAGAATCAAACGTGGAATTCAAGTTTTTGTATAGCACTCAGGCTACCACAAAAGGAATTTGATCACAAAGAAAAGAAATAAAAAATAAACCCTCTAATGGGTAAAAGAAAAGCAATTAAATCGCATCAGAATGCCTTTTTGAGTAGAGCTGATACTCTGGGATGGCCGTCCTATCTCGCTTTCGCTTAATTTAAGGAGTTAAAATTTAAATTTTTAATTTAATTACAAAACAAACATATACTTTTTGATAGTTTAAATGTTTTTCAAAAAATTCTGATAAAAATTATGTTTATTTAAATTTAATCTAAAGAAAAAATATAATTGGAAGGTCATTCTGTTTCTGAAATGTCATTATATGTTTATTGTAATGATACTGTAGGGATATCAGGAAACCAAGATTGTTAACAGATAATTTTTAAATTCATTATTCCACTGTGAAAAGAAAAACGCATTATTTGCAGAAAACAACGGAAGATCTGTAGTCTTGAAGTGTTGTTTTGTTTTGTGATTATATCTCGCAAAATAGCTTTTTATCACCGGAAATGGGGAAGAAAGTAGCAGAGAATCAGGACATTCGTCAAATTTTAGAAACTGATAGTGCTTAAAAGCATTTATGAATAAATCAATTCATATTTTTCTAGTAAACACAAAACAACGCGACCCTTACAATTTGCTACTCAAACGCTTACCTTGTTGCTACACCCGAGGTTGTTACATTCTTTCTACCCTTTCCAATCCCTTTCATTTTTCTTCATTTTTTACATATAAGAATGTGTCAATAATAATAATAATAACAACAAGGAATTTGGAATCAATAAATGCCGAAAGCTACATATAACAAGCGGGAAGACTTCGAATTTGGAGGTTTGGAACTGGACCATGGGTTGGCCATCCTCAATCCATGGAAGAGGGAGAGACCTAAAAGTACCAGGACTGATGAAACGTGTCAAAAGTGGAAATAAAATTTTATATGAATTTTGAAATCAATTGTCAGATGAACCTAATATATCGTACTTTTAAAAAATAAATTTGAAGCCCATAAGTCTTTTAATTACATTTCAGCCAGAACAATTAATCCAGGTAAGTAAATTTCCACTTACGATAATAAAATCACTTATGATAAGGAAACTTTGTATACTTCTTTTTGTGAGAAATTCAATTTTTAATCCCTGATAAAATTAAATTAAAACTAACATCAAGGCTTTGAAATATTTATATTTTTTATTTTCATTAAAACCGAAAGTTAAGAGTATGTTCTTTTGTTGTGTGTAAGCACGTGAGAACAATGGATGTGGTGAACACAGCATGAACGCGGACGTTCAATTGTTAATGGTGAATCCTAGAGGATCAAAAAAAAAAAAAATGGCGTTACGATGAAAAACCGGAATAGCAAGGATGCTAAGGTTTTAAAATGGGAATCGGATGAGTTCCTTCCGATTGTGCTATTGATTAGTTTTTGATTTTAAACTCATATTGTGTTCAGTAAAAGGCGGACGGCCTTGAGAATTAAATAAGTAAGGATTAATGGTAAAGTTAAATTAATTCTTAATAAACGGTTAGGCCCAAAGATGAATCTCGCAAATGAGGACTGGCGGACCCAAGTGGAATTTTTGCCAAGTTATTATCTTCAACGTTTGACTGGAATTGACGAGAAATTGATGGATGGTTGCTGAACTTTTGTAAGTAGGATTTCTATTTTACTTCACCCATCGAGAATTTGAAAAGGAGCCATCGTTAGAATTTCGAACACAAGAAAATGGAGTTTAGGACAAAGCGGAACGTATACTAATGAACATTAAAGATTAAACATTACCAACACATAAACATTTGTTCGTTGATTAAAGAAATAGTAAAGTTATTTATTTCAAGTAAAACCATTAATGCTAGGATTTATTAAAGTCAAGGGAAATCGACTTATTACAAATGTTGGACTGAATCAACTAAAGTTAAAGAACTGTAAAGTTGAAAAGGATTTAAGTATTTATACAGGAACATTTGTGTTTATTAGCAAGAGGTTTATTTTAAAGATTATTTCAACGAGGTCAAAGATTATTCGATTGAAGTAGTCAAGTTATGATTACAAACTGTTTAAAGAGTTTTGGTAAAGACTATAATACTAGAATGTTTAGTCAAGAAAGGATTGGAGAAATCAAGTTTACTTAAACATTCATATAATTAAGTAATGTCATAGCACATACAGTGAACATTATTTAAAGCCATCTCATACAAGTTTAAAGACAAATGAGATATAAGAAAGTGCTATGTGTTATTAAGTTTATACATTAAGATAAACTTTAGTAATTATCACACATGATGAATAGGCCATTTATCAACATTGTTAATTGAACAGTTAATGTTAAGAAAGATTTAAAGGAACTTTAAGCTTTAAAGTAAAGAACTTTGATTAATTGAAATCTACATGATAGATTTATAGACTATTTGAAACAACAGTTTCACATCTTGTATTTGTTTAATGAGTATAAAACAAGTTAAGTTTTAAATCAGTTTTGCTTTTCATTTTCTCCTTACTCTTAAAGACTTAATATGCTCTGCTAAACCAGTACAGGCAAGTAAATAAATTAAAATGCCGTTTAGAAAATTTATTGTGTGGAACCTCAATGACAATTATTCTTATATTATCCCACAATATTATATTTTAGGTTATGCTACAGTGGCTACGCTTCCACTGCGCATGTACGTTAGTACGAGAGTAAGAAGGTAAAAGATTAAAACTGATAAACGTATTAAATACAAATATGGCTCAAAGTGAGAACAAGGTCCATTTATTCAACGGTAGGAATTACACCGTTTGGAGAATATATATGAAAAACTCTTTAATGAAAGATGGCTTATGGAAAGCTGCAAATCTTTCCAAGGAGGAAATAGAGAAAATTGAAGACAGAGTAGAAAAGAGAAAGATTAAAGATAAATCAGAACAGGCTTATGGAGCCATAGTAAATTTGTTACAGGACAGGTACAAATTACTAATTAAGGAAGAAAGTGATCCTTTTGTTTTATTGAATGAACTAGAACTAAAGTATAATAAAGTGGCCAAATTGAAAATAACTAGACTAAAAGGAAAAGTCTATGAAATAGCCAATTCTAAGAATAATCACAATATTGAAGAAATGATCATGAATATTAAATTATCTGTTAGAGAGCTGGAGCAGATCGGTGGATCAATTCCAGAAGATGAAATCTGTTGGATACTTTTGTCTGGCTTACCTCCACAATATGATACGACAGCCCAAGGGTTAATGTTATTGGAGGATACTCCTAAGTTTACATTTGATGTCCTGGTAGACAAAATATTGCACGATGTGGAAAGAAAGCGCAAGGAGAAAACTGACTCAAGTGAAATAGACATGTGCAGTTATAAATCAGAAACCGACAGAAATCAAGATAAACGGAAATGTTTCATCTGTAACAAGCATGGTCATATTGCAAGGAATTGCAAATTGAAGAAATCCAGTACCAAGAAAGGAAAAGTTAAGTATAAAGAAAAGAGAGGTGATCAAAAGAGCGGTAAATATGCAGGCGTAGTGACCGTGGCAACGGAACCACAATGTATGTTGGCCAACATGAAAGATCACATTTGGCTGTTGGACAGTGGAACCACGAACCACATTTGCTGCAAACAAGATGACTTTGAAGATTATGATAAGCTACCTGAACCAATCAGTATCCATGGAGCTTCCATGAGTCCTATCAAAGCAGTAGGAAAAGGCACTGTGACTTTATCATGTTATATAAATCGCAATAGAATTTTAACTTTGTCGCTGCATAATACTTACCATGTTCCTGAGTTAGGAGTAAATCTTATCTCCTCCACTCAACTGGCTACTAAAGGATTTATCCAAACTATAAAAGGGAACCAGTATATGGTGTCTGACAAGCAAGGAAGGAAAGTTGTTAAAGGATATCTCAGCAACAGACTATTTCATGCCAAAGTAAGAGTTAAACACAAGGAACACAAAGCCTATGTAAAGTTAGATGACAACAGAGATACCTTGTGGCACGAAAGGTTGGGACACTTGTCTTATCAGAAGTTGAACAAAATAGTTAAAGAGAAACCTTTGCGAGGAGTGGATATCAAAGCAGTAAATGTTAAAACAGTGTGCGAATCTTGCAAGTTGGGGAAGTTGACTGTTGCCCATCATCACAGGTTAAAGGAGATTCGAACAAGTGAAACAATGGAATTATTTAACACTGATGTATGTGGCCCCATACATATCAATAATATTTATGGATCCCAATACATATTGACATTCGTTGACGATTTCTCCCGAAGAAGTTTTGTCTACTTGATCAAGTCAAAGATTGAAGTACCAGAGAAGATAAAGAACTTCATAGACTTCATCGAGAACCACATGAATAAGAAAGTCAAGCGTCTCATGTCGGATCAAGGCAGGGAATATATCAACGATGATGTCCGAGATTATCTGAGAAAGAAGGGCATTAAATACTCTCAGTCAAGTCCCTATAGTCCACAGAGTAATGGAATTGCGGAGCGCTTCAATCGAACTTTGCTAGACACCGCAAGGACGCTGTTGATTGCTTCCAAGCTACCTCTGAGTTTTTGGATATTTGCTATCGAATGTTCAAACTATTTGATTAACCGAACACCCTGCAAAACAATTAAAGATAAAATTCCCTTAATGGTGTGGAACGACAACAAATACTGCCCCAGCGTGAAACATCTGAAGAAATTCGGACATGTGGCGTATGTAAAAGTTCCTAAGATTAAAAGGAAATCTAAATTCCACGAAAGAGGAATTAAAGGAATATTCGTGGGTTATTCTCCTAAGGTGAGGGGATATAAAATTTGGATCCCTGTGAAGCGTAGCACTGAAGAAACGAGGAATGCGTACGTAAATGAAAACTCATTGGGAGTGGATATTCTGAAAACCAAAGAGGTTACGTCAGAAAAATACGTGGAAGCCTTCTCATCACCGAAAGCGGACGAATCAAGTGATTCCGAAGACGAAGAAAGGGAAACAGAAAAGGTTCCTGAGTCGGAAGATGGATCTGATGAATCTAATCGTGGTGAAGACCAAGGCATGAAACTTAGATAGGGAAAAACCACAAGGCAACAGAAGACTGGTATTCCTACTTGCCACTTTAAGATTCAAGAACATGAAAATCGTCAGAAATCACTTAAACGTAGACAATACGACCAATGTAAAGAAAGTCAATCAAGAGGAAGTAAATCAGCTCGCAAGCAAGGTCACGGTACGTCATTGAATAAAGATGACGCAAATTCCCCGACTACAAACAGGGAAGCACAAAGAAAAGAAGCGGAGCGAATAAGAAGATTGACGCATCTGTTTACTAGTAGTGAAGATGAGGCGGAAATAGGAACCGAAGAATAAATAAGATAAAAGGAGTACGATATCGATAACAAAGAAATAATCCTTGAATGTGCAGTGTCTATAAAAGAACACAGTAAATAGACCAACGTAGCTTCTAGCAAATACAAAGTTAAGTAAATTTGAAGCATATTCAAGTTCATCATTTATTAAAGGAATGTAGAATAAAAATCGAAAATTAATAGGAGTTCTGACTTTCAAGTATGAAATGGTGTTGATTTATTATAATAATAATAATTATTAATTAGTTGTTTTATCTTATTAGTTATTACAAACGCCAACTACATAATTATCTTCGTTCTTAACCCAGAAATCTTAATTAATACGAAGGTATTTAAAAAAAAATGGAAGAATTCATTAGTTACAGAATCTTTGGAGATTCAAGTCTTAATTTCATTTTGAATTTCCTCTGATTTTTCTCTTCTTCTTAATTAACATATCTTTTGAGAGAAAAGATATTATAAATAATATAATGCAGTATCTTATCTTAAATAAAAGAGAATTCTAAACTATGAACTATTATTAAGGGAACAAACAGATTTTAAAATAACATCGTAATCGCATTTCATTTACCTTCATTCAGAAACACGAAAAAAAAAAATCTGGAATTTGTTTTTAAGTTAAAATTCTATTTGGTTTGGAACAAATTTTACTTCCCGAAATCCTGATTTTACGTAATTGATTTCTTACAACATGAATAGTGATAGAAATCTTAGTCATTTTAACTTCTTTACAAGAATTTCAGCATTTACAGAAAGGGTCGGGTTAAACTGAAATACAAGAATTTGTGAAAATGAATCTGTGAGATTTCTACATCATATACTTATTGAAACTCTATTGTCCGGATTAGTAAAATATTCATAATAAAAGTTCTGTTGTACATTAACAAAACTACCCTAAGTGAGGACTGAATAATCATTACCATATATTGAATTATTCATTTTCAGTTTTTCTATTATAATAATAAATGAATAGTTAATAGTAATATGAAAAAAGTAAGAGTTCTAAGCGCAAAAATCAAAAAGAACAATTGAGATAAAAACCAAGAAACTGAATTTCACGTTTTGTTGAGTCCATATGAAAAAAAAGGCCTAAACTCCCTTGTTGATTTATTACTATAGAATAGAGGGAGAAATGCCATAGAATTAGGAAATGTTAAATGAAAACGTGTCTCAAATCGTAACTAAAACATAAAATCATGACGATTAATACTGGAATATCCGTAGAAGGATGGAACTAAACATTTAAAACTAATTTTAACAATCGTTAAAGATTTCCAAAGACATTAGCATACATTTCAATTAGATGTCAGAAAAATAATTGGCATTTCCTTTTTTATTGCAAAATTGAAAGAGTGAATTTCTAACAATGGTTATTGGTTTATTAATGCGTATTGGGTCAGGAGCAAAGCACTTGGGTAATAAGGAAGGATATAACCAATTCTGAATGAAGTTCTAAATGTATTTTGTATCTGCAGTTGGTATCGGTGCTGTTTTCATCATCATTTCGATAAGTAATGAGTTCCATTTTGTATAAGTTCATATATCCAGGACACTCCTGTGCGTTACAGTCAAAACATGCCTCGTCCTTAAGTTTTGAACACCTGTGTATAACATAAAAACTCTAAATGTAAAATATAAGACAACTAACTACTTACTTCAGGGGTTACTTCTTTTTTTTCTATAATTCTAAGGAGATAGTAAATTGACATACCTATAAAGAAAGGAAAAAAAACATTTTAATTTATAACAAGTGAAATGTAGGAAGCACAACTATATTTTATTATAAAAAGTAATTGAGATAATTTATTTTCTATTAGAAATATATAATTATACCTCATTGGTTTACAACAAAAGCAACACAGGTCTTGTCTTAAATATTAATGAAAGTTCATATTATGTAAAGATTCTTTCTCAAAAACTGAAATTTCAAATACAGAAAAAGTAACTAGCTATTTATTCATTTCTTACTTCATAAATATATTAACAAAAATAATAAATTCAAAATGCATACTTTGAGTGCATGATTATTATACTCTCTCATACAGTATTAATATTGCGAAATCTATATGTATAAAAAAAACATTGTTGTTTTTTTTCTCGCCACTACTACTCCGAAACCATTAGACAATTTTTTGTTTATACACATAAGGTTTCAAATGTTAGATAGTCTATAATATTGAGGGTGACTACTTTTTATTTTGTATCTATCTGGGTCAACCGGGAGCCACGTGACTTAAGGTCAATTTCTAAACCGTTCATTTCAGATTACCAAAATGTAAAGACAAGTTGTTCCTCTCATTGAAATGAACTTTTTAAAAGTAGATCCAGTCGCGATCAAAGGTTACGGGACTGAGAAAATGACCTCAGAATCCAAGGTCACGTGATCACTAATACTTTTAAGGGATTGCTAGTTAAAGATAAAAGAAACCATAACTTATACATCCGATTAATTATTATTTTTTACAGATAACTCGGTTCATAGATTTTAAAAGTCTTGGTTTCTCCATTTGTATTTCATTCAAAATAAATCTTATTAATTCAATCATGTAATTTAATATTATATTATTGCTTCAGAGAAATGATTTCATAAAATGCAGTTTAAAATACACGTCTTCAGAATGTGAAATCTCAACTACGTCAATTCGTAGAATCTGAACTACGAATGTGAAATCTACGTCAAATGTGAAATCACTATAAATGTAAAGCGTAGACACAAGATATTTCTTTGGAAGTTGCGAAATCACTTTCTGTTTCTCTTTATTATTTGAACGCTAATTCGAAAGATGGAAACCAAACATTTTTCACACTTTCAATTTCGTTATGGACTGAGGAAGATATATCAAAGCAGTTCCATTTATTGAAGCTTTGTTGTCTTAGATCGTTACAATGTTTTTTGTTTTTAAATCA
>JAFIDM010028287.1:0-11884 GCA_023159025.1 Thereuonema tuberculata | reverse complement strand
GTCGAGTTTGGTATCATTGGATGTCCCCCTCCGAGACGAACAAATTTTAATCATAAAGTTTTTCGATCCGATTTGTAGTTTTTCGGAATATTTCAATGTCTTCAGATAAAATAAACACCCTGTATATATATATATATATATATATATATATAATATGTGTTTGATTCGATTCATGATTTGATTTGAATTTTTTTTAATGTTTATCAGACCTATTTTTGTATATTTTTTACCTGTACAGCTGTAATATAGGTTCTGAGAGTTTAATCTAAAGGATCATTTTTCAACCCTTTCAGGTTGAAAATGATCTTTTAGATTAAGCTCTTTCAAAAAACGAAATACCACCCATTTCTAAAGTTTAATTTATCTAAAGAATAATTATTATTTTTGACTCATAACGCCGAAAGGCATTTAAAAACTCACCTTTGTATAATCTAAATACTGCGCTAACTTGTGAACGAAGCTTCTACGGCAAAAATGGTTTTGAATTTCAAAATCAGCGTATTGATAAAGTGGTCAGTTAATCCTTGTATGTTATCCATTCATTGATATTTCATTTGATATAAATAAAATTATTCACCTTTAATAAATTATGTAGATGTTTCAATTTAATTTAATTCGTTGTTAAAAACTGAATAAAATTCTATCATTCTGTTTCAGAAGAAATTTCCATTTAAAAATAACATATGTTTTTTTTTTTGTTTTCTGTTTTTTTTGTGTTATTGAAGTTTTGAAAAACAACCAAAAGAAAATAATAAAATAAAAATTGAAGAAGAAATCGACAAAAGTTCTTTTATTTAGTACTGTTTTGATTTTGTAATGAAATATTTATAATATTATAAGAAAGAAAGTAAAAATACGATGTTTATTGCAAAAGTTTTAATCATTTTCTGTCTCCATTTCTTTAAATTAACTCTAAGTAAGTATTTTCTTAAAGAAAGTCCACAAGTTTATTCGTATAAGTAAAGAAAATAAATTTAGAGAAACTACTTAACATACTTTTCGAAACAAACAAAAACATCAAGATAAAAGAATTTAGTTAACCTGCCAATAAACCTGAGAGAAAAACAGTTCTATCAAAGAATAGTGAATCAAAATGCAAATGAAAAGTTTAGACTAATTGCTTTTTAGTTCTCATGAGGATCTTCTTATTTCAATTCTTCCATGAGACCTCATATATCCTCAAACGATATATTTTTATAATTAGTAATACTTTACTTGATGCGATTATAGAGGAAGAAGATGTATTTGTAAATAAAAATATATACATAAAAAAAATAGTCATCTATCCGCCTATATTAACTACTTGTATTTTAAAGCGGCATGGTAATTAAATAGCCTAAATGTGAAAGGAAATTTAAGTCATTTTCTCACTAGAACGAATTTTATAATGTTTTTTTGAGTGATGTATGTTTTTTTGGGGAATTTTAGAAAATTGTTAACAAACAAAAATAGAATTATTTTATTTCGGTACTAATAAATTTTCGTAAGGTACCTGCACGTAAGTTCGTGAATTCTATGTCCAGTAAAAAATACGGCGTTTCTTTTCTTGTGAAGAATATTTTGCTAAGTGTTCCTTAACAATCTAAAAATCTCTTATATTCTTCTCTTCTGTGCTTACATATTTTAAAAAAACGTATGTTTTTTATCAAATTACTAGGCCATCCCCCATGTACAGATTGTTCGATATGAATAAAGTGAGATATTATCAATCTAAGCTAATACTATATTTTACAAATTTTACTTGAAATACATTATTAGCGTAAACTATACTTAAGCAACTTAAAAGAGGTTTGCTTGAATTCTTTCGTCTTTTTTTTTAAATTTCAATTTTTATTTCTGCTTTGAACTAATAAGCCTCGTTTTTACTTCATTTGTTTCGAATGAATAAATGACAATAAAATTACTAATAGTACAATTAAAAAGATGATATTGGTTTACAGTTTTAAAAGCAATAAATATTTGAATATATTGTGAATGTTTTTCAGAAAACTTATTTAGGAATTCTGTTAATTTGAATTTTATCTTATGGCTTGAAGAATTGAAAGATCAATTGATGGTTGAAATAAAATCATCAATACTCTCAACACCTGTTGTAGCGACAGCATACTGTATATCTCTTTCACTCTCCAATAATTTTTTAATGAGTTTCGATTCTTCAATTGTTCCAGAATAAAAATTATTCTGTTTTAACGATTTCAATAGATTTCATTAAGTGATTACTGTAAGCACTTGAGAATATATTTTTCCAGAGGGTTCCAAATCGCTGCGTAGTAGGCAGCGCGATATTTTCTATTTTCTTCTTAACGCAGTATATTGGCCCATTTAGTTAATCCTAACTGATTTGACGTTCCCCTAGTGTGATTAATATTTAATTATCTATTCCTAAGATAATTCTAACCTTTTATCTAGTATGAAGCTTATAATTTAGGATCTTCCGTCCTCTAAAATTATTAATGTAACCTTATCACTTGTATGAATACTAAAGGCTAATTTATTTAGTACGAATTTGAACTCTTCTTCGATAAGTATGAACTATTCCATCTCCAGATAATTCATTACACTAACGATCATTTTTCATTTTACATACATTCAACTTTCTTAATTTCTCTTTCTAGTTGAATTATTTCCTAACAGCAAATTAGTGTAAAATTTATTAAGAACTTTTATTATTCATTCACTGTTTTAAATTAGTTCTGCAATCGTTGATTACTTCTAATCAATCGTTCATGATCGTTGCACAATCTAGTTTATCATATAACCTATCCTAGCTGCTTCTTATTCACTCGATGAATACTATTTACTCTATACTTTCCGAGATTATACATTGAAGAGTTCTTAATTCTAAAGATAATGTTCCTATCTTTAACTATTTATGTCCCTGATGTCTTCGTATTCGACTATCCTAAGGGTCAGCTATTTTTGCACGTTGCTCGAACCTAAGCCTTATCATCTGTGTTCCGACCGTCTTCTGAAAACTTTAAGTATTGGTTTCTACTTACAATTGATTGAGTTCGTCGAATCATTTACTCTTCGTCTAGTAAATATTACACTGCGATGTCCCATCTGAATTATCCGCCAGATTAATCGCAAGTCCCGTTACGGCATTCATTTCTCTCCTGGAATGAACTTGTTGCTAACCGATCTCCTTTTCGATTAGCCGCCACATTTATCTGGTTATTAAAACCTTAAACGAATCTCAAAGTTATTGCTTACTGGTTTTAACGTTAAATTTATTTGGAGCATGATACTATTTCTATAGATTTGTACAGCTCAACCAGATATTATATCTGTTCAATCTATCGGAAAGCTACCGGCAATTAGTATCACAATAATGCAACCATATCTCAGGTTCGCTCCAATTGTTCTCACACTTCGGCTTCGCCGTTCCTATAGCAACTTATTAAATTTAACTAATTTCCGGGTAATCCCGCAGATAATTTTAACAGTTCTGTTGGTGACGTAATCTTTCAACTTTGATTACCACTATTTTATTCTCACTTTAAAAAAATATATTTAAAGCCATTTACTATACTTATATTACTTTATAAAAATAAAATAAATTCCCCCACAGTTTTGTTAACCTCACTGATTAGTTCTTTATAGATTATATTTGGATCTGTTATTTTCTCATTTTCAACTCAGATTATCCTAAATTCGTTCTTTACATATCATTCTGGTGTTTGAATATCTTGTTATTTATGAAAATATGATCGACATTTGTTTTGGTATTTTCATGAATTCTACATTTCTTTCATGTTCCGTAAAGACAATTTTTGAAATCATTATTGCACACAAGTTTTAGGTATTTAAATGTACTGCATTGTTTTTATTCATTTTGAAAAGATCTATTTACATCGCCATTTAGTATAGTTGGTCAGTTGTTTAATATATTTTCATTTGTTATGAATAGATTTTCTAATTCTTCAGTATTAGAAAATAGAATATATTAGAAATAGAATATTCAGTATTCTAATTCTTACCTTTCTTTGTGTTTGGCGGTTTGGTAAAATGATAACACTTTGTTTTTGATAACACAAACACAATTTTGATAACGAAAGGTAATAGGTTTTATTGCAAAACTTCATGATAAATAACAAGTTTTGCGAAAATTCTTGAATTATTTTTGTGAGAAAGAAGGAGAGCTGTATAAAGCTGGTTAAATAAACTATATACTAATGTCTTAGATCCCCACAACGAGTTACTGATAAGGGTCGCATTCTTCTTTGATCAATAATTTGTATCTGTCTTGTAACAAATTAATGATGGCCCCGTATGCCTTCTCCGATTTATCCTTAATCTTTCTTTTATATGCTTTGTCTTCAATTTTCTCAATATCTTCTACAGAAAGATTTGCTGATTTCATTGTTACTTCTTTTAACGTCACATGACAAATGAACAACCTTCAACTTTCGGTTTCAAACAACATCAAATATTTCAAAGCCTAGAAGTTACTATTAAATTTAATTTTGTCATTAAGGAAAAAAAAAATTCCCACAATTTACAAGAAGATCTCCTTGCTCCGACGTTTTAGTAATTTGTAATTTAACATTTTACTTCCAGAATGACAAACCGAATAACGGTTTTATAATATTTCCTTTTATAATATATAATAATAATAACCGGGTACCGTCGCTTCGCTCCGGAACCCTTGCATACATAGCATTAAAAAAAAGAAAACTTTATTTATTTAGCAAATTAATATTGAGATCGTCGGAGAATATACGACTTCCCAGCCCATTGTTGCTGATCCAGGTAACTCAGATGTATTGCAGGTTGGCGCCACACACTCAAATATTTAAAGAAAAAAAAATCACATTTTTGCATGTATATTGCAATCGCACAATCGTTTGTGAATAACTGATATATCGTTCGATAGAACTTTCAAATACCGGTACCAACATTTTCTCAATATAATGTTCACTTCCAAATTTTGTTAAATTATTTCAAATTAATTTAATTAATTTTTAAATTTTACTTTTCATTAAATTATTTTAAATTGAGAAAAAGTCAAAATTTGACCTATTAAAGGGCGCCATCTTGAAATTAAAAACTTTTTTTCCAAAGATTTTTGTAGCATTTTGTTTGTCTTAAAAAAATCTACATTTTATCCCTTTGCATCACCAATCTATCTCTAATAGTTTGGTCACAAAATTGGATAAACTTAATCTTATGCCAGACAGATTAATGTTTTTAGTTAAGATTTAATTTAAGAATTCAAGGTTTATTTAAGATTATATTTAATTGTATATTATAATTATTAAAAGTCTTTGTATTTTTAAATGAAATTAATTTATTTTTTTATAATTTCTTTAAAGTTATTTATGAAATTTGTCCATGATTTTGAATTTTTAAAAATCAAAAAAAAAAAAAAGCTAAATGTTTTTTACCTTCTATGTTTTTTAAAGAGAATTTTCAATTTATCTTTTTTATAAATTACAGTAGATTCCGAAAAGAAAAGTCTAACTCAGGAAAGCAGTGAATTGTTTGTTATAAATGGTTTTAACATAATTTTTGGTTAATTTAATATAAAGTAGTAATAATTATTTGGTTCCTTTCATCATTTAAAGTAACGATTAATTACAACACACGTAAAACATCAAATTACTTATTCAAAATGACAAAAAAAAAATCAAGATTTTCATCAACTATTTTTTTTTTAACGGAAGCGCAGTGGTGCCTCAAAGGATAAAATAAACAATGAAAAAGTCACCAATGAACCATTAGTGAGAAAATTCATGTGCCATCAATGTACAGGCCTCAATGAATTTTATTAATACAATAAAATTCATACTATGCGTAATTATTAATAATAACAATAACGATAACAATTTGGTCTCATCCATTGTTATTATTTTTTCTTAATTTTCATTTTAATTTTCATTGTTCTTAATTGAAAACGAAGTCAGTATAATTTATTTTGTAATATTTGATGAAAATAACAGTGAACTTATAATTTCTGTCTCAATATTAACTTTAAAAAGTGTTGCGAGATTAAACCAGAACGCATACTTGTGTAACAAAGCGCACAGCACGAGTATAGCAAGGTGTTTTAAAAAATTTTGTAAAAAATTTAATAACTGAAAAATATAAATTTTCCATAAATATATACAATGTACAATGTGGGAAGGTGATCACTACTTCCTAAAATTAATAATCTATAACAATATATTTCTACTATCAAAATTATATATAGTTTAAGATTCAACAGTACTTTACTAATACTTCACTTTTAGTTCAAACATCAATACTTTAGTTATACAAATCACTATGATGATTAAATAAACTAAATGTTCAATAGTCCTGCTTTTCACTAAAGTTCGATTAGAACTTCGTAATTAATAATTACTTTATCTTAATGAATACAATACAAATCAAACTTTACTCTTTGATTTAAAATAATTATTTACGTTCATATAGAATTACTAGTAATGGCTTTTCACTAGTATGAATATAAGTAATACTATTCTGAGAATAATAAATCTCCCTAGTTTTAAATGATAAGCACAAACTATCACTATATGAATTGTAACTTCAAAAGGATATTACTTCGTGAGTCATTTCTATAATTCTTATCTTCATTCACAACGAAATAATATAAATAACACTTACAGTTGCTGTCTTCAATGTAGTACCTACTTGAACATGAATCACCACTCGCTTGACACTTACACCTTAATAGGAACAAACTAATTCACTATCGAAGCACTTAGATTTCGTTTGAAACTATTCGACGTCACACTGGTCCTTTACACTATGGTTCCGCACTTCAATTTCAACTAAGATATAAGTGACCAGTCTTATATCCGAACTGAATTCTTCATTAATCCTTTTAATGACGGTCAACTTCGGATCTCTTAATCGTACGCCTTCTTCGATACACTCAAGTGGTCTTCGGGTCTTCTAGATTTTCCGTTCCTTAACAAAGCAAATCGATTCTTCTTCTATCTTCTTCCGTTCAAAAAACTAATAGTTCTTGAATAACTATATCTATTAATCTCAATCACAGTCTTCGAATTTACTGCAACGGATAATTGAATTCAAATGAATTGAATATCAAATTAATCTTCGGACACGTTAACTTCCTCTTCGTCTGCTTTATTACAAATCTACTGTAATTAATTCTTCTACCTAATTACTATTCTTCGTATCGATAACTTCAGTTCCGTTATCGTTAACTTCTGCGAAATAAACTTCGTCTACTCTAATACAACTACATTAGTAATTTAATGGTAAGTCCCTTTCCATTAACTTCCAATTCTCGTTTTCCCTTAACGCTCGCTTTGGACTTCTTCTTCCCTCGAACAATTAATGTACTCGTCTTGAGGAATAGCCTTCGCATATAATTAAATTCCGCATTAGCGTTTACTTCAATTTCTTCGGAGCGTTTACAAGATTCCACTATTCAGTTGAATTATTCACAATAAAGATCAAAAGAAGATACTACTTATATTCAACTTCGATTGTAGTAGACGCAAGTTATTCGACTTCGTTACTTCAGGGAAATTGGTTTCATAACTGCCTTCTCCCTATAGAGACAATTCGAGTCTCCCGCATATTTCTCGGAGCAAAGACGATTGGACGATCTCCGTCTACTTCGAGCTCCAAGCTTCAACTGCAACTACTCTCGACTCAAGGACAACTGAACTGTGACAAGTCAAGTTTCCATTACGTCATCAAAAATTTGCATATTTGAAATTTGTATCACCGAGCTTTGCTCATTATTTTAATTGAAATAAAATAAATTTATTTTCAAGCAATATTAAAATTTTTCTTTCATTTTTTTTTCTTCTTTAAAACTTCGACTTCATAGAAATAAATTTCACAGGGACTTTTAAATAATACTATATCACCAACAAAAAGTTCCTTTTTTCGATTTATTTTTTGGATTTATTTTAGTGTCAGATAGCTTATCAATTAAATATTTTAAATATTATTTCGATAATTATGACAACGTTTTCAACTGTTTTTTTTTTTTCAAATACTGAAGCACTCTATTATTTGAAAAAAAAAAAAAAGAGAGATAATTTCCAAGTTGCAATCCATGTGACGTCATGCTCAAATAGATTTTCATGCTCAAATAGAAAATATCACACTGCCTACTACACATCGATTTGAAAATCTCTGGAAAAATATCTTTTTTTTAAAGCGTTCAATAACCTTAATGAATTCTATTGAAATCTTTAAAACAGATGAATTGACTTTGTTGAAAAATCGAAACTCATTAAAAATTATTAAAATGTTTATAAGATTAAAAACCATGCTGTCGCTACAACATGTATTGAGAGTAATGATTATTTTATTTCAACCATCAATTGATCTTTCAATTCTTGAAGCCATCAGATAAAATTCAAATTAACAGAATTCCAAGATAGGTTTTATTAAAAATATTCACAATATATTCAAATATTTATTACTTTTACAACTGTAAACCAATATCATCTTTTTAATTGTACTTTCATGATCATTTTTTTCATTCGAAACAAATAAAGTAAAAACGAGACTTATGAGTTCAATGCAGAAATCAAAATTGAAATTTACAAAAAAAAGGAACGAATTCAAACAAACATCTTTTAAAGTTGGTAACGTCTAATTTATGGTAATAATATATTTCAAGCAATTATTTCAAAAATTTCAATATGGTATTTGATTATATTGGTAATATCTTAGTAGATATTGTAGTAGATATTAAATTGTAGATATTGTCGTGAAAATTTTTGAAGGAATGGTTGAGAAGTAATTTATTTATGTTTTAAATTTATACAATTCAGTCCCGTTAGGAATTCATATTGCTATCAACAGGTGCTGTTATTTTATTATAATACATAATAATTATATTGAAAATTACATTTAAATAAATTTTACAAATTTTATAGAATCAACTTATCATTCTCAAACATACTGAAACAAATTTATTAACAAAAACATATTAACACAAACATAAAATTAACAAACTATTAATCAATATTATCCAATATCCAATTTTTTACTTATTTTTTACAATTGAAATTCTTTTATAATCTTTAAATTTATTCCAATTTCTATCATTAAAGGTTTTCTCAATTATATAATTTAAATTTCTTTCACCATATTCATTATAGATATTAGGATAAGCAAGTTTATTCTATTTTTATTTCTCAAATTATAATTTTCTTTTATACTTTCATCTTTTAATTTAATTACATTATAAAAATTATTTTTTATATTATATGTAAATTTTTGAGAATATCAAGCTGGGTTTAGGAGTAGTAGATCCTGTCGAGAGCAAATTCTAAACCTTAAACAAATAATTAGATATTTGAAAATATCAAATAAGAAGATAGTGCTAATATTTGTTGATTTTAAAAAGGCCCATGATTCGATTGACAGAGATTCTCTTTTTAAAACCCTAAAAGAATTTTCAGGAGATAAGAAAACTCTGGAATTAATTAAACAAACTTTAACAAACACAGTGTCTAAAGTTAAATTCCATGGAACTATTTCTAGTCCTTTCCAAATTGTATCAGGAGTCAGACAAGGAGATGGTTTGTCCCCACTCCTATTTAATTGGGTGTTGGAAAAAGTTACAAGAGAATGGATAAGTGAGGAAGTAAAACAAAAACTTAATAAATACATTGTGTTGGGTAGATCTAAAGTATCAATCAAGTGTTTCGCCTTCGCGGATGATCTAGTAATATTAGATGGAAACATAGAAAATGCAAAAAGAAGACGAACTCCTAAAGGAGACAGCAGAAAAGGTGGGTTTGCAAATATCCTTTGAAAAAACAAAATACATGACCAATGAAGACAATTCACCAGGAATTCTTAAAACTAAGTATGGCAACATTGATAAAATGGATAACTTTAAATATTTGGGTGAAAATATAAATCTTAAAAGTGAAAAAGAAGCAATTAAAACTAGAATTGAAAAAATGAGAAGAGCATACATGAAAGTAAGAAATTTGTACAATAAAAAATGTTTATCTAAAGCCGTTAAATTGAGGCATTATAATACGGTTGTAAAACCCGAAGTGCTTTATGGGGCAGAAACACTATTACTAACTGGATGCAAAATGGCACTAGAAGATTTGGAAAAGAAAAAAATAAGAATCTTGCGAAAGAATAAATATGGCGATTGGGTTTTGAGACCAAATAGAGAAATTTACTTGCAATGCCCTAAAATAACGGATGAGATCAGGAAAAGACGTGTTACCCTTTATGGGCACTTAGAGAGAATGAATGAAGATAGATTAACAAAGAAAATCCATACTTTCTTCCAAAGCAGGAAAACAGAAAAAAAAATGGGTGGAATGGCAAATCAATAAAGGTCTTAGAAGAAATGTAGATTGATCGGGAGACCCTATTGAGCAGAGACAAATTCAGACTAAAAGTTAAGAAGTTCAAAGGTTTTCAGGAAGACGCAGGGAAAAGGAAAACAACTGAAGCCAAATGGTCGGATGAAAGGAAAGAGTCCATTCGGAAAGGATGAAGGAGTTTTGGAGAAAGAGGAAGGAAGAGAGAAGAAAATAGTTATCTTAATGTGGTCCTTAGTTGGCCTGAAACGATTAAAAAAAATATATAAATTTTTGTTTGGGATATAATATATTATATTTCAATAATATTTGTTTCCTTTTATTAATATTATTCCATATGTTTTTAAGAAATATCAACTTTAAAACTTGGGTTTGTAAATTTTTTAAATTTTTCAAATGTATATTTCCTACATTTGCCCATATATTAACTCCATAATTTAGTAAAGAATCAAAAATTGCAAAATAAATTAAAATTTTTATCTTAAGTGGAAGAATATTTTTTATATAATAATATATATATTGTAACGGTACCAGGGGTCCGTAGTATTTCGGGTGTTGTTTGGTTAGTTGTTGGGCGCCAGCCGAAAGTCCGTTCGGTAAAATTCCTCTCTACCCCCTCAAAAAGTCGCTACATCCCAGGTTAGCTAGCTTCAGTCAACTCGGGCGTGGGGAGCCACACTTCACGTCCACATACGAAGAAGGCAAAACGCATTCACAGCACAGATTAAACTCAACAATTTTTATTTAACACTGTAAAATAATATTACTTAACTTGAAGGTAATAATTATCGGCGAAGCTATGGCTTATAACTTCCTAAGACACGAGGTCAAATCACAAACGCTCTGAAATCAAGTAAAGAACTTGCACTGATAAAATTAAACTCACTTCGTTTAATTTGAACTCTCCTTTAACGGGTTCTGTTGCACTATTGAATTGCGTAGCACTAAATAAACTGTGTAGCACTAATAAACTGCGTAGCACTGAATATTGCGTACCACTAATAAACTGCGTAGCACTAATAAACTTAGCGGACACTTACTTCATTAATAACACTGAATTTGCAAAGTTTGCTTTTGCAAATCGGTTTGCGACGATTTTTCAATCACAAATACTCTATGGGAATTTCAGGCTATCCACGGTGCCTAGCTAACTAAAATAACTTAATTTAACACACCCTATTCTGACAAAAAAAAACCTGTCGACATGACTTCAGTTGCCGAGAATTAGAGATGCGGCTGCAAGCTATCGCAAGCGGAGGTAGATGAACAAAGATGCATTGTATCCCCAGGTCAGCGAAGCAAGAGACAGATCTCCCTGGAACATGCAGTTAAGTAACTTCGACTGTGCCGCCACTGTGACGTCATACTTCCCCCGTCCACTCAGATAACAGAACTGCTTATCTGCCCAAATAAGGGAGATTACATCATGATTATATCATGTGAGGTGATAATGTTAATTATCCAATGGAATTACAATGCATTTAACAATTCCAAATATGGAATGATAACCTCATGGAAATTTCCAAGAACAGGAATTTCCAAACTCAAACTAAACTCAGCTAATTTAAAGCAAAGAGAAAATTAATTTAAATTTA
>JAFIDM010028286.1:520-11885 GCA_023159025.1 Thereuonema tuberculata | reverse complement strand
GTTAAAGATATGCTTATTTTGTGAATTACAACAGCTTGAATAAACGAAGTAATGAATAGTAGTTCACTTTTAGCCATGGAAGTGTTTCATAAGAAAACAAACAGTAGTAAGTCACTTTGTTTTGTGTTTATTACAAATTTTTAATTGATTTGTTCACAAATGCCCTTAAAGACTCAAACGCAGTCTCTTAAAATCATGAGTTCTCTGATTCTCTGCTACTTTGTTCTCCATTTTGCTTTCAGTGAAAAATAGAAGGAATAGAAAATATTTCATTGAAAATAAATCGTTTATTTCAATTAGTTCAAGACAGTGGTTTCTTCATCTCTCATTACTTTGTTTATAAATATCTTATTTTCTTTCAGATTGTAAAGATGAACTAAAAAGTTTTGTTTACAATAGAACTACAGTATTACTATGACAATTACTAAATGGTGAAAGTTTTGAAAAAGAGTGACCGTCAAATTCTTTTATTTCTTCTGATTTATATTAAATCAATACAAATTCGATCAGAAATATCTGAAAAACTTTTAAACAATCAAAAGTATTTGTTTATTTTTATAATTATATAAAGAGTTCACACTTTCAATTTTGGAAATAATATTTTGTACCTAAGTTGAATTTTAACTCCATCACTTAAGTACAGAAGAACCCACTTCCCGGAATTCCTCTAAGGTGGTGGTTTTCATTTACAATGCTAGTCTTTATGTTCGTAGTTTGTTTGTTCCTCTTTCTCGTTTTCTTTGGTAACTGAAGAGAGTTGAGTTATTTTATTGTCGGTGATTCAGTTTGTTTAGGACTTAGTGCGCGTTAGTTCTCTCTGCATTCCAGCAGTTTATAAATTTTTCAAACTTTTAAATGTTATTACAAATTACTTTTGTATCGATTTTTTTACTCTTAGCTCTAGTGTAAACATGATATTGAGCTTCATTAGCAAATAAAAAAAATCCACTTTCGGTGATTTCGCTTCCGTCGGATGTCTGAAATCTTGGATCATTCTCCCAAATGACTGAGGACCTTCTGTAGCTACAACAAAACACAACAAAAATATTGTTTTTTAACTTTTGTGTTATTATTTGGTAAATTTTAGTTTAGGGACTTCTTATAGATATTATACAAATAACCTAATGCTTCTGCAAGACGGAAGAAAGTATGTCCAATATAGATATATATACATTTGACTTTAAACTTTACTTAGTTGTAATTAAATATCAAATGTCAAATGAGATCGACCTAATCTTGGTGAAGGTCTTGAGAATATCCTTAAGAACAGCAATGTTTGAATTGGATGAAACATAGCTTTTTTTTCCTTGATTTCTTAACATTTCTGTCATTTTCTCATAACAGTTTGGAAAAGTTGGTAAACATACTTTTATTTATTTTTTTCTCTTTATTTATGTTTACACTTGAACACCCTTTATTAACACTTATTTTTGTAATTTATTATCCTATCACTTTAAGCTACCTTTTATTTCCTAATAGCCGTTCGTATTGAACAACCAATAATCTTAAATGCAACCCCTTTAAATTTCAAAACACATCAGAGATATATCGTTTACGATCCTTAGATTATCTGCAAGTGTTCATTCGCTACCATTCGTTCCTTTTCGACAACGGTATTTCGATAACCTTAAGATCAAAAATAACAATTATTGTCTAAGAGATCATAAGATAATGGATAAATAAAATTAGAATATCTAAAAACTAACAATAACTAAGGAAAATTACATTCAACGTCTTCCTGTTTTCTGTGCTAGATTCTATTGATACAATAAAGAAACTTTAGTTGTTTATCGATTCCTTGTGATACCAATGGATAGTGTACTTTAGAAGCCTTTAAATGATACATACATTATCATTCAAAATAATTTAATTTCTGAAACTTTAGGTATCAATGAAAATATGAAGGTTGATTCGATTTTTCTGCTCGCCAATGAATTTCTTTGTAAATAAATCATTTTTGTCAATTAGTTGAAGATAGTGACCTGTTGAAATCAGTGGTTTGCAATATGTCTCGAATGAATCCTTTTTGGAATTCTTCAGCTTACTGGTACGTGTGTTCACTTGATCTGATGGGCAGAAGTCAAACAACTCTCATATACAGTACAAAGACCAAGTGAACACACGTACCAGTAAGCTGAAGAATTCCAAAAAAGATTCAATGGAGATATATTGCAAACCACTGATTTCTACAAATCCAGTTAAGCCTGCTGTTGTGAAATGAACTTAAAAATTTTATTACTAGTAGCAATAAATAAAGAAGCAGCAACGCTTTTTTATCATTACAATGACTAAATGGTGAAAGTTCTGAGAAACAGTGACCCTTTAAATTATTTTTTTCTTCTGATTTATTTTACAGAAATACAATTTCGATCCGAAATATCTGAAAAACGTTTAAACAATTAAAAGGCATTTGTTTATTTGTAAGTACATGAAGAATTCACACTTTCACTTCAGAAAATATGTTTTTAAGTGAAGGAATTAATTACGTTTATAAGTTAAAACGATTTACAAAAATGAAAATTGAAATATATGGAAAAGAATCTGATAATAAAGCGAAAGAAAAGATTTGAATGTTTTCTTTCCTCTTCTAAATAACGCATAAATAAATTTCATTTTAATTAAAAAGATATTATAAGAAAGCTCCGTTCATTACATCACAATAAGTTTTAAAAGTGAAATTAATAATAAATAAATTTCATTTGCAATTTCTTCCGTAAATTTTATTTGATGGTCAAACTTTATTGAAGGATACTTCTACGGACACATCACGATATCTACTTTTTGTAACCCGGACGAGAAACGTGTTTTTAAGCTATTTTCATGCAGTAATACACAATCTTTTTTTTGGGGGGGGAGGGGGAGTCACAAAAAGGACTTTAAAGGACTTTTTTCGTTTAAAATAACAATAGTAATGGGATTGAAATGAAACTGAAATAAATAACATTCTGTTTAAAGAATTTCTTAATTGAAGCTCAGTTTACATGTCTATGTGGAAAAGACTTCTACATCCGGGAATCTCAGTCCTTTGAGGTGCTAATTCCATGGCGCCGATTTCCTATTTCTAGAGCTTTGAAGAAATACAGTTTCCTGTTCCTGATATTTTAGGTTTTAACGGTTCATTGACAGAATCACGAAAATCATGGTAATTAGACAAATTCGGGTCTACACATACTGAAAGAATTATGTTGAGAATGTCCGAATTGTGCAAAATTGGGTTTTTGATTACTATTTTGATTCGGTTTACTAAATGAACTCAAACAACGCATCGCTTGAAATTTGTATTTGTTCCTTGAATAACAATGGATTTGAATAACGAGTTTGGCGCCAATTAATAGTGGGTCACTTTTAACGACTGTGTAGGTATTAGATTCTAGAATGATTCAGTATTTTGTAATGATTTAGTGAAAGTTTAACTTTTAAATAACTAGTTATTCTACAGAACTCGTTAAAAGCAATTTTTTTCTGTAATTGAGCTTATTAATTAGAAAATTAGTCGTTAGATACTTTTATCCTATGTTAACAATCCTATTTTATGAGTTCCATTTCTAATGATAAATCAGTTTACTTATATATTGTAGTTTTGAAATTGATTATGTATTATTATTCAGTATTAGGTTTTTATTGAAGACAACAGTTCCACTGTTCAGTACAATGTTCTTTACAAAGCTCTAACAAGACAAAATTTAATCTGTTTCCAATTTCGAGAAATGAAGACCTATTGATGTTTCCTTTTTTATTAAAGCGAGTTTTCATTAGCATTTTTCATTGTTGCAGTACTTTGTATCATCCATCAGGCTTAATGGAAAGAAAGCATCCGTTCGTAATTATTATTCTATTACAGATCTAAAGGGATTTGAATTTGACTGAAGCACAATGTCTGGCACCTGTTGGTTTATTTCTTTTAGTAAATAACCGAAAGTTAAAAAGTCTTTATCTTGTGCTAGTTTTGAATTGAAAGCCATCAGTTTTATTTTGAGTTAGACTTCATTGTTTTCTACCATTATCAATCAATATTTTATGAGTTATTTATTCCAAGACAAATTCAGTTTCCAGGGAATGATCGTGACCTGTCGGATGAAAGTAAAACGATTTTGATTAGTTTTCGTCTTATCGAGAATTCCAAAATGACACAAATCTTAAGAAAGTCATTTTTCATATTCATAAATTAAGTATAATTCCTATTTATTTAATATAAAAATATTAGACAGGTGATAGAATGCCGCAACAGCGTGATTTAATAGAATTGATGGGTTGGAAAGCAATTGTAAAGATAGAAGTTTGGCAGACACAGCGGTAGATAGTAGAGCCATTGGAGAATTTCAAAGTGTTATTTCAAGACAGCAAGGGTAAGGTCCTTCACAAGCACAGCAAGGGACGACCGTTACATCTTGTTAATATTCCGCTAGTATAGACGGCATAGTGCGAAAGGACTACAATGCGCTCTTCAAACGACAAAACTACGCAGGGTGTCACCTCAAAATGTCCGCAAACGCCTTGTTTAAGGTAGTGAAGGTGTCCAATGGTGTTTCCCCCATTAACCACACAACACTGTATAGCCCTTAGAAACTGTGCAGAGGAACATAGCGAATGGTGTCGGGTTCTGTTCTCCGATGAGTCACGATTTGTCTCCAGCCTCACAAGTCCTCATCTGGAGAGAACGTGGAATACTAAATAAATCGGCTTTTGTGAAACATTCCAATACGGTAATGGTGAAGCTGTATTGGCTGATTGATGAGATCACATGCCGTACTAGAGAGCAGTTACTGTTGTGACCATGTTCGTTTTTGAGCTGCTCTACTGATGTGAACATTGCATGCAGAGCCCTACGGATTTCTCTTGTAGCCCTAGTACTACAATATATTTTACTGTATCAGAAAGATCACTTTGACTTTATTTTATACATAGTAACGTTTCTATTGTGCCCTTCTTGATCCCCTGATTGTTTTGACCAGTGTATTTCTAAACAGACTTTTTGAGTACTTTTCAAATGTTTGATGAAACTAAAAATTAATCTAAAGCATAAAAATATTCAATAATTTAATAAAAACCATATTTACTCTATATAGAAAAAAATAACAGAAACCACATAAATTAGTTTTTATATATGTTATATACAGAAAGAAATACTTTTATGTCTGTTTCTTTTTAAAATAAGAATAAGAATTGCTATTGTATGTTTTAACTCGTGTTAAAGTTTTAAAATATATCTTTTTTATGTTTTTTTCCAATTTAATTGTTTTATTTTAATGTTCTTAATTTATTTATTTTTTTGGTCTTTTCAGGTAAATTATTTGTTCCTATTCTATAATTGTATGTGGCACTAATTTATAATGGATTAGATATGACACCACAAAGTTTAAATGAAGGTAAAACTTATTTTATGTCTTTTATTTGTAATTGTTCTTAATGGAATTCGATTTGTAATACAAAAATCTTCGAAATCTTTTTGTCTTTATAATACATATAATTACTTTATAGAGAATTATTTCTTTTAAATTATTTAATATTGAAACTACTGATTTCTCAGAGTATTTGTTTGTTAAACAAGGAATTTTCGAATTCAATAAGCGGTTTAATGCTTAATTTCTTTGTGTAATTTGCTGAAAAATGAAATTCATTGAAACAAGAAACAAGAGGAAGCAATTGAAGAAAAATAAGAGTAGGGAAAGATAAAATAAAAGTGAAATCACAGAATAAATCTCAGACAGAGGTGTTATAATCTTAATACTTATCTTTCACACTTTTATCAGTCATCCACTTGTTGATTTTTTGTATTTTTTTCGTTTTTGTTTATCTTCATTAAGTATTGGTTGCTCAACTTACTGAAACATAGACTCTTTTATATAGTTTTTATTTTACATTTATAAAAATTCTTTTAGGTCAAAGAAAGTCTGTAAAATCTGACTTCATTTTCTTTATAAATATATTTTTGTTCTTGAAATTACATTTTGGTTTAAATTAAGCGTCTTTATTTCAAATCTCCAAGTTTCAAATATTAGTTTTGTTCTTTGTAATATTTTCCGTTAGGTCAATTTGTTTTTGTGAAGTATTTTTGCAAAGTAACTCAAGTAAGTTGATTCTTGTAGATTATGATTTATTTTTGTGTCAGTCTATGAAATTTGTTTTAGAAAAGAGTCTAAAAAAAAAGAAACAAACCCAAAAATTCTAGGATTAGGTTTTTTTCTGAAAAAAAATTTACTCAAACGCAAGAAAAATAAGAAATTATTCTAATTTTACAAATGACGATCAAACGTACAATTATGATAAAACATGACTAAACATCATGATAAAACATAAAGTCAAATGAAAAATGAGAAGTTATTGTATGATTCTGAAATGATTATTGGATAAATCTGAAACATCTGAAACATTAGTATCATCATAGATGATTCTGTAACATTTGAAATGACAAATAAACAAAATTTAAGTGAAATATTAAGATTTCTCTTCCTCGTTTCAATAATCTGATTTCGTGAAGTTATTATCTTGTAATTTAATTTTCAGTTACGGACATGGTTTGAGATACTACAGATATTACAATATAATATTCAGAGACTAGAAAAAATTAAGAAAGATAGCATTTTATACATGGTAAGTTATTAGATCTTCTTTTATTTTCTGGTTTGAATAGCAAACACGTGATCACGTGATCTTGGATTCTGAATTAATTTTCTCACCGTCCTTGACCGCTTTCTCACAACCCTGGAGCAAGTCTCTGAGATTCATCATGGCTCTGGACGTCCGGTTGAACCACGTAGATAAAAATTAAAATGTGAGCATCCTCAATACTATACCCCGACATTTGTCACCTTATTTTAATTTCTATGTGATATAGTTTCTATAAAAGAACAAAATCCCATGATTCCTTTTACATACATTATCAAATAGTAAGAAACGATAATTAATCATAAATTCTTAGTTACTTTTAATAGGCTTTCAATAATATATCATTAAGATGTTTTCACTTCATCATTGAATTTTCAAGATTAAATTCATTCCCTATTTCTGTAAATAGATTTCTGTTGATTAACCTCGGAATTTTTTTTCAGTTCATTCCCAATTCTTCCTATAATTCATGTTCTTCCTATAATTCATGTTCTTCCAATCATTCATGTTCTTCTTATAATTCATGTTCTTCCTATCATTCATGTTCTTCTTATAATTCATGTTCTTCCTATAATTCATGTTCTTTCTATCATTCATGTTCTTCTTATAATTCATGTTCTTCCTATAATTCATGTTCTTCTTATAATTCATGTTCTTCCTATAATTAATGTTCTTCCCATAATTCATGTTCTTCCTATAATTCATGTTGTTCCTATCATTCATGTTCTTCCTATAATTCATGTTCTTCCTATAATTCATGTTCTTCTTATAATTCATGTTCTTACTATCATTCATGTTCTTCTTATAATTCATGTGCTTCCTATCATTCATGTTCTTCCTATCATGCATGTTCTTTCTATAATTCATGTTCTTCCTATAATTCATGTTCTTCTTAAAATTCATGTTCTTCCTATAATTAATGTTCTTTCTATAATTCATGTTCTTCCTATCATTCATGTTCTTCTTATAATTCATGTTCTTCCTATCATTCATGTTCTTCTTATAATTCATGTTCTTCCTATAATTCATGTTCTTCTTATAATTCATGTTATTCTTATAATTCATGTTCTTCCTATCATTCATGTTCTTCTTATAATTCATATTCTTCCTATAATTCATGTTCTTCTTAGAATTCATGTTCTTCCTATAATTCATGTTCTTCCTATCATTCATGTTCTTCCTATCATTCATGTTCTTCTTATAATTCATGTTCTTCCTATAATTTCCTGATCTTTCATTTCCATTTTCCATTCTTCGTTAATTGTTTATCTTGTTTCCGAAAGTTTAGTAAAACACAAACAATCAAACATTCATGAATTCTACGGAACTATTCAAGGAAAAAAATATTAATTTGGTTTAAACTGAGAGTTAACCTGTTTTTAACTTTTATCAATAGATTTATTTAAAAGTTGGATTAGCAAATTCCTAATCCCTGATCTTAAACAATAAATAATCTATCTCAAAAAACAAATATCTTGTTTTGATGGTAAATGCACGGTTATGGTAAAACTTAACAAGTTAGCTTTTGAAAGTAAGTTCTTACTGGTAGTTTCACGATTTAAAAATTTAAAGTCTTTGGTTGGGAACAAATATTTGATCAAAAAAGATTTTATGCTAAGTTTGAAACTTAATTATTGTTAAGGTCTTTGTCTTTAAATTTCCATCTTTAGATTAAAAAAGACTTATAACTTCTAGACTCACGTGGATCATTTCGAGATTAAAGTAATTAATTACTTTGAAGAGTTTTTCATAGATTTACTTTATTTCTCTCGAGGGAAACCAAAGAAATAAATCTAGAACAAAAAGCAATTAAAATCCAGTTCTATTAGAGATAGAAAAGTTTCTTTTAAAATCCGGTCATTTAGACGAAGTTTATTGAGTTTTTATTTTAAGTAACTTATATAAGGGCACAGCCGTCTCGCCACAGTTTATCGGGATAACCACGGTCCTGTTTTGTAATGTTTGTGACTCATAAGTAGACCAGCCATGGTGGGAACGATCGTTTTTTTGTTTTTACGACTCACCATCTTCGTGCGTCATCATAGACCGAAGGCGACCTGCTCATATGCTTATACAACGTATTTCATGACTTTAAAACGCTACCCGAAGCCCAAATACAATACTACGGGGGATTTCGAACTCCCTGACAACATCCAGGAAGATAGTTATTTTCCGCCCTTCCAGTTTTCCTTATAATTCTTCGTATGCAATGTAGCAAAATTATTCCGTAGCATTTCAATAGGGAATAGAAAAAAAGTTGTCAGTTTTTGTTGTTCACTTTATCGAGATTAAATTTAATGTTTAATGTTAAACTCATTTCTGAGGTATAGAATATTTAGAAATAGTAATAACAAAATTATGATTGTTATTACTAATAGAAATTCTATTAGTAATTTTAAAAGAAAAAATTTTCTTGTACATAATTTAAAACATTGATTGTTGATTACAGAAATTAACTCATTATTTGTTTGGTTTGGTTGAGAAACTTCAGATTTCGGGAAAAAGTTTGAGAAAAAAGGGGCTCATTTCAGCAGAAAGGTTACCAAGGAAATTCCTATGAACAAACAGTAAATGAAGAGAAGGCTTGTTTATTTTCTCCATTAAAAAAGTAAAATAAATTCATTTTAATCGGAATTTAATTCTGAACAAGTTTAATTTGGTTTCAAAAGAAAACTTGACTAAACCATATACTAATTTAATAATGTTAATTATTTTTTTAACTTAAACACAATTCTATTTTAATTACGAAGTATTAAAACAAAATTAAGTAGCAAAATTTTTCTTAAAATATTTTAGTTTTATTTGTTTTACAAGATTTCTGAAACTTGAAACGAATTGGTTCTTTTACTCAGAAAGTAATTAACACAACATCCAAAATATTTTACTATTAATTAATCTCGTGCATTTAATTTGAAAGGAAGCGCGAGCTAATGATTTGTGTTGAGAAATGTTTTTAAATACATTCTTCTGAGTATATTAATGCAGTCACTGGATGTAGGATTAAATTTTAAATATATGAAAGACGAATTAAATGTGAATAAAATTAATAATTTGTCTATGAAAAATGTAAGATTTTAGTTACAAATTTGTAAAAAAAAATTCAAATTAAATAATACTTTTGTAGAATGTTTTAAGATCAAGAGATTTTCTGTGTAATGGCCTACAGTTTTTTATTAGATGTTAATCTTACAAATTGAGAGGTAGCACTTATTTCTTAGCTGTAACTTCGAAATCGTTGATATTTTCAATTCCATTACGTCATTTATCCGAATGAAGTATTTTATCTTGATTTTTGCAAATACTCCGTAGCTTTTATAGTCAACACATGATTAGACAATTCAGTCAATTCTCCGAATCATTGCCGCCCAAAGAAAAATTTAGTGTATCTAGTGTTAAGAGTTGTTATGTGAAATATTTCTCCTGTCGCTATTAGTATTCAAAGATGTATGCTGGATAGAAATAATCTTAATTTCTCCTTAGAATAATTTAATAGAAATAACCTTGAGTAAAATAATTTGATTATGGGGTGAATAAGAATTTGTTTTGTATTTTTTTTTTTATTTTAATGTTTATCAGTCCCATTAGGTATGCTTATAAAACTGTATACCTGTGGTATAGGACCGAGAAGTTTAATCTATTTATCCTAAAATTAAAATTAATAGTTATTAATATAACAAATAGTTAATCAATTTAAATGTAAAATATATTTGGTTCTTAAAAATAATTTTCCAAATAAATGTATAAACTCATATTCTCATAAACCTCAACAAATCAACATTTTTTTCTAAGTTGAAAACCGATACTCAACTGTTTATAGTATTATATTAATAATGTAGGCTAATTGTTGGAAATTTTAAATTTTTAGAAAGTTTAAAATTGAAATGAAATTTCGGTAACAGGCTTTGAAATTGTTTATTACTTAAAAGTAAAATTTAAATATTGACTAGAGATTTAAGAAGTAACGTCGATAGAAAATTAAACCGGAACTGTAGTACCGCAGTTACGAAAATGTAGGTTGCCGAGGTAACAAAGAAGCAACAGAACAGATAAAAGAAAATGGCGTCCTGCATTGATGTCTGTATTAGCGGTCAGGCTATTGATATCATTAAATATAATGGATTTAACTAAAGTAACTTGTTAATTGTGTGCTATATAGTTAAAGGAATGCTAAAGGCAAAGTTTGAATTAACTGTAAAGACTAATTTGTAGACTTTGAAAAGTTATTCAGGGCTATTGTGGTCAAGATATCGATTAGGGTTAGCTAATGCAATCGATCGACACATTAGTAAGCATAAGTGATCCGAATGGTAAGCGACACGATATCGAAACTTCGGAAGGCCTCAACGCAGATAGAATTTATCAAGGAGTTGATAAATTATCAGCGGTCATCGAATTTGTGAGTATGTTCCAATTTGCATAGAACAAGGAAACGTTAGGGAATGGGACACAAACAAATCTCATCAACACAAATAAAGTAATATTTGGATTCGAGGCACATCTACATATATTAGTACTACAAAGAAGAATACAGAACTTTAACTTTGATGCAAGGTTTAAATTTGAAGTTAGGAAATTAGAGAACTTCAGAGCGACACAATAATTTAGCAAGGGATGCTTAATTAAAGAAATGGATATAAATTTATTTATATTAGAAGAGTTTAGAAGTAATATATTTATGAACTTTTAGTATTAACTCACATAAGATGAAAAATTATCTGTGAAAGACTATACTATGAGAATAGTGAATTATTTATCAAGA
>JAFIDM010028285.1:0-11885 GCA_023159025.1 Thereuonema tuberculata | reverse complement strand
CCTAATGCCCACAATTTCATGTTAGCAGTGTCTAGATTAGGCCCATATCTTAAAAATCTACTTCGCAATGTTTCATTTTTTAGCGATTGCTAGAGAATTATATGGTCTACTGACTCCGTTTTGCACTTAAATGAAAAGTAATTAAATATGCTAAAACTAAGTTTCGTATAATTTTTATTGTAGGATGAGCGGTTGTGCCGCAATTAGGCTGAAAGCTAAAGCGAAACTGAATTTTTGGAAAACATGCCAATTTTCGAAGTGCCGTATCTCAAAACCTATTAGACATACGAAGATGTGGGTGGGCTTAAATTGTCAAATTTAATATACTTTAAAAATACGCATAGTTTGTGAGTTAAACTACAAAAACTTTAAAAAGTCTTGTAATTTTGCAGTTTTTCACCTGTTACGCAACTAGCACAACTTTGTTTTGCTTGCAAAGTTTCACACTTCCCTAACAAGTCCAAATAACATACCACAATTTTTTTATTTTTATTTATATTAATGATTTTTTAATACACAAGACCAGTCCTACTAGGTGACATAAGAGCACCTATGTTGTAGGTACTGGTAATGAGTCTATACATTGTGTAACATCTATAACAGTTTCACAACAAATCAATGATAAATCTCAAGGAAGAAAAACAAAAACCACAGAAAGAACTAATACTACAATATTTAAAAATTCGACTTATAGAATTATACTTATTACGATGAGTTGTTTCATCACGATATGTTATGTTACATAGTCATCAAAAGAAAACAAGCAATTTTTTTTTTATTTTATTTTTTTAGACTTAGGCTTAAATTTGAATTTATTTTATTATTTTACTTTTTTTTTTAATTAGATATACTTGTGTTAAGAATATAAGTGTTATAGTTGCTGATAGTTATGTATACTTCATAGTTAACATGGTTAAGTAAGATTAAGATTAAGACTTATTTTTTCCTCAATTACGTCGGATATTAAGTGATCTTTTAATTGTTAAATATTTTTGAAATTTTCTAAATTATATATTTCTCAATTTAGTTGACTAAATAATTTGTAATTAATTTGGTTTTCCATCCTTTGACAAAAATTATTTTTTAATTTAGTGTTGTTAAAAATTCTTAGCCAGTTGTATGTAGTTGTTTTTCCGTCATTAAAATTGTTTTTTGCTTTTATTACTTCAAAGATATTTCTCAAAATTGTTTTATAGATAAATCTTTCTTTAAAGGTTAAGATTTTATATTTTTTCCTTACATTATTTTTTACCAATAAGCTTTTTTTGTTAAAATTATTGTAGACACTATTGAAAATTTTCAATATTAATTTATTAATATTTAGCAATAGTTGTTTATTTATAAAAATCCAACATTCAATGCCGTAGTTAAGCACCGAATCAATTAGTGATTTGAAAATAATTAATTTCTGTTTAAAAGGGAATAAATGTTTTATGTGAAAAGAGAGATATGTATAGGTGTGTAGTTTTTTAATAACAAAATTATAATGCACTTCCCAAGTAAATTTCTCGTCCAGGACCTAGATATTTTTGTTGAGTTACTAACTCAATTTTGTTGCAGTTGCAACTGTTGACATCTATGTCGTCGAGATGCAATTTGCTGCAGTTATTATGAAGTAAAAGAAAACAATCATTATTTAAGATTTTGTTTTTATTTTTGATTATCATAACTTGTTTTTATATTAAAAAACAACTGTGACTTACACACAAATCATTTAAGAAAGGTTTAAAAATAAAACATGCTAAAAAAATACAATACGTTAAAAAGGTCCTAGGACAGTTTCGGGGAACATATTCCCCATCATCAGCAAGATGAAGTTTTGAGTCTTGAGAGAAGGTTTAAATAAGCAATTTTTTAATTTATTCAAAAAAGTTCAGCCAATGATATGGAAAGTGGAAAGTCATGATCTCGTCAAACAACGTAAAGATCGAGAAGGACTGATTGTGACGATGTTCATGTTAATGTTGCCGTCAGGGATGACGTTGTCAGGAATGATGTGCCGTCAGGAATGACGTTGTCCGTATTTCGTGTTGCTGTCGGGGATGATGTAGTCCGCAGGGAAGATGTTTTCAGGTGGTGAATTCTAATCTGTGACGTCAAGATGGAAAAGTTATTTTATAGAGATGTGGAAGTTGGAGGTTTAACTGTTCTATTTCTCGGAGACTCTTAATGTTGTTTTAGGTCCTTTGTGATCTGCTTATGTAGTTTTCTCTGCAACAAAAGATTAGAACAATAAAATTTTGTGTTATTGTTGGATAATTTTACATTATATGAATTTGATAAATAAATGTATGCGGATTCTTTGACTTTCCTTTTGAAGAAATTTTTTTCGTATTTGATGATTGTGGCATTTCGGAAGTCCGGCACGTGATCTTCTTTATCAGCATGTTTGGCAATCATTGATGCATTGGTATTTTGAGAGGTACATGCATATTTGTGTGAATAAAGACGTTTTTCCAATGAGAATCCACTTTCACCAATGTAGAAGCAATTGTGGCATTTGCATTGAACTTTATATATGATTCCTTCTTTGTTTTCATTTGTGATGTTATTACTATCTTGCTTCAGGGGTAAGTTGAATTTCAGTTTGTTATTTAATGTAAAAATTGGGGTAATAGGTAAATCATTAGCCATGTTTTTTAATTTCATTTCCCATTCCTTGTTATATGGAAATTTAACATATATTTTATTGTTTACTTCTGAATTTTGTTCGGTGGATTTAGGATTATATATGTTATGGAATATTTTTTTTATGTTATAATTTATAAAACTTACAGGAAAATCATTCATAATGAGGATTTTTTTGATTGTTTTGATTTCTTGATTGATGATGCGTTCATTGGAAGAATAGGTAAAAGCTCTATCAATAAAAATTTTGATTATATTAATCTTGTATTTTTTCGGAACATTTGAATTGAAATTGATTGTTCTACCAGAGTATGTTTGTTTTCTGAAAACAGAAGTGATTAATGTATTGTTATCTCTTTAAATCAAAATATCAAGAAAAGCTATTTTATTTTCTGTTTCAATTTCATTTGTAAATTGTATTTCTGTTGATAGTGAAATGAAAGCATTATTAACTGTGGTAGCATTGTCTATTTCAGTAATAAAAAGACAATCGTCAACGTAACGTTTATAAAAAAGTGCATCAACAACATGAACATCGTCACAATCAGTCCTTCTCGATCTTTACGTTGTTTGACGAGATCATGACTTTCCACTTTCCATATCATTGGCTGAACTTTTTTGAATAAATTAAAAAATTGCTTATTTAAACCTTCTCTCAAGACTCAAAACTTCATCTTGCTGATGATGGGGAATATGTTCCCCGAAACTGTCCTAGGACCTTTTTAACGTATTGTATTTTTTTAGCATGTTTTATTTTTAAACCTTTCTTAAATGATTTGTGTGTAAGTCATAGTTGTTTTTTAATATAAGTATAACAAAACACACGTTAAAATCTTCATAATAACTTTTGTTTTCTTACAATTAATTTTCATTTTGTTGTTTATTGCCCATTTAGTTATATTTAAATCATTCTGGAGGAAATTATAAGCTTGTTGTTGGTTTTTATCACAAGACATAACATCGTCAGCATTGTCACACAAAAAAAAATATCTTAAAATATTAATAAAAAAAGATTTAAAATCAATTGATCAAGGCGATCCCTTATCAACTGGCGGGAAAATATTAATAAAAGGTAAAATACCGAGAATCGGATTAAATTAATATCTCTGCTACCATTCCGTTTTAAAGGATTACGAACAACCTGTAAGATATGATAAACTAAGGATAAATAAGCAACTTTATCACACACAGTTTAAAACAAGAAGACAAAAACTTTAATCACATAATAAACACAATAATAGGTAGGAAAACACATCCAGTGGATTCTTACTTTCACACTGTATTTGACTAAAGGTATGATTAACTAAATAGATGGATTAGCATAGATTAAAAAGTTTTCTCAATTAAGAAAAGTTCGAAAGAAACATAGTCAATTAAACGATAAGGAGATGTGAGACTTGTCAGCACACTTCGTGTATAGTCAGAGTTGATAGGCTTACCAAAGTATCTCTGCGAATGTTGTCGTTGTTCACGACGCACTATGAGATCTCATTTTTGCACCTAACTTGCACACGAATTCACACTACGCACATTAGTCCGAAAGTTTCACTAAAACACTCCACAGGTCTGGCACACTGAAGCATCGGAAAATACTTATCACTGTCGCAGAATTGTTCCGGAAAATCACAGGCCGGATGGTCGCTCCGTCCCCCGGGGAGAGCAGCTTCTGATGCTCGCAAATTCCCGTGGCGGACGACGTCCTGAGCACGCAGATTGTTTCGGCGATCACTTCGGCGACCGGTGAAAGTTTCGCACGCTGCTGCCTTCCTAGCGTCGGCGTCGAGCGGGTTGGTTGGCTGTAGAACCACGTCAATAGGAGACGGTTGCACGGCGTTATCCGGGCGGACTCGCTGTCGGATCGGGCGCCGTTCCGCCTTGTCCAGCGGGTTCCCCACCAAACAACCACATCGACATTCTTGCGTAGGCTATTCTTGAGCAGTCGAGGGTAAAGCACATCCTGTGTAGATACATTGTCTTTCTCCAGGCTTATCGTTCTCACACAAATCCTTGCTTAAGAGGAAGAATAACGTAAAAGTTAAAAATAAAAACTAAAGTGAGAATAAAGTTATTTAAAGTCGGAGATTACATTCTTGTTCGACTTAGTGGCTTAACGACTCCGACACCAACTATTAATTATTCTGAAAATAAAATAATTGAAAAGAATAACTGATTACGTCACCGAAACACACAAATTTTGCCAATAACGGGACAGGCGACGAAGAGACGGGTAAGCTACAAGGGAGAAGTGATTGACAGGCCCAAAGACAATGTAAAGGAAAGCAACAGGAAGCTCTCAAATAAACAGAGTAGCAAAGAGAAGCAAGGGGGGGGCAAAGGGTCAACTAAAGCAAACGAAACACAAGACCACCGGAGAAAGATAAACATGAATGAAGGAATAGAGTCTAATGCAAAAGGAATTCGCAAAAATCAAAAATAAGAGTAAAACAGTGAGAAAGATGGCGAAAAATAAAGAGATGGAAAATAAAAGAGCAAAAATAAACAAAAGACTAAAAAAATCGTGAAAGCATAAATATAAATGCTTGAGAATTTAATACAGTTACTAATGTGAGTTAATGTATAGATTAAAAAATAAAGGTCCCAGGCTGGAACCCTGAAGAACACCGGCTTTAATATTGTATAATTTACTAAAAATGTTATCATAGTTTTTTATTAACTTATATATGTTGCCTCTTAGGCCCATTGCATATAACTTTTGTAGAAGTGGATTGTGATCAATGTTATCGAAGGCTTTGCTAAAATTCAGCTTTAAATTGCGTTTTGCGCTTTTAATGTACAATTTAACTGGCCTTTTCTGTCGCTTTGTTATTCTGTGAACTCTAGATTCTGTTTAAAATCCTTCTCTACGAAAAATGGTTTGTTCAAAAATAAAAGTAATATTTAGTTAATTTATTTCGGGAAGATGTAATAAATTAAATTTTCTTAGCATGGTAAGCTATATTAAATTGAATGTAGACTACCAGAAATTCGGATACAATGTTTTCCTTTAATAAATTAAGAAACTTAATAATAAAAAAATTAATAGAACATATTCAAGTAAATTTGACAATTTAAGGTACATTACTCAAGAGTAATAATGATAATTCTGTTAAGATAAAGAAAATTTTAACCATTACTGTGATGGAGAGGAATAATTCATTAATGAAAACAAGATATGAAACTAGTTTAACAACTTTTACTTTTGTTCTTCCTTACTTAGATCACTCCAAGTTCCTTTAAGTGCTCCCCCCTGATTAGCTATGACTTTTCTAGCTAAGTGTTGCTGGTTCATTTTACCGTACGGATACAGAGGTCTCTCGAACCGTGCAGTCAGGAATTTACACCTGTATCCCGTCTGGAAAATAGCCAAATAAAAACAAACTAATCTAATATAAGGGTTCAGTACTGCTATCTTTGTTTTTCAAATTGAAATTGAATTAAATTGAATTCAAATTGAATAGAATTCCCAAAATGAGAACTATCCAAGTTATTGTGTCTTAGGTTTTCTCTATATCCTAGTGCCGTCTGTCTTCTCGATGACCGCTGCTGCTAAGTGATTTTTTTTCTTATTGTATACACAACACCAGACAATGATCATTTCTGTCATTGGTGAAAATTTTACATTTTACCCCATCTGTGAATCATGACCTTCAACCAAGAACAAAGGTTGACCTTCGGTTAACAACAGTGTTACTAGACGTTTCCCACAACTTATCCTCTTCCATTTGCGAATTCTCGGAACACAAGATTAAACTAAAATTAAATTTAAAATTATTAAAATAAGAACTATAATTTCCTTCAGTTATCCTTATCATTTTTAAATATATACAAAACATGTGTGATCAAATTTAACTTTGTCACAATAACTTGAATATACAGATGTCCATCACTTGTTAAAAACCAGAAAATATTTTGGATTCTTATAACAGAAATCACACCAACCAGTTCATTGTTTTCACTTGGTAAACTCAAGAGTTGTTGTTTACATCAAAATGGATGCTGTTCTCAAGAAAGAATCTTATTACTAAAATGAGGAAGCCTACAAGTCATAGTACCTGATTTTGAAACAAATTTTAGTCCTTTTTTCCCATTTCGTGGAGAATCAATAAAGAAACATTCGAAATGAACTTTTTGTCTTCTTCTTGTATTGCCCGATATCTTTCTAAGCCAAAAAGTTGAAGTTGAATTTTCGAAACCAGAGAACGTATATTGCTGCCTGTACTTTTGGTCAAAGTTCGTAAAGTCCAAAAATGCTACAATCGTCTGCCAAAATGTACAGTAGCTTGGGGTTTCTTACCGAAACGGGACAGATAAGGTAGCCCTGTCCAGTATGATAGCTGCAGATGAATAATGACAATTTTTTTATATTATAATAATATTATCTGCTGTTACTCCTTTCTTAACCGAAGTGTTACTTTATTATAAAACATACTAACAGTTTTAAATAGTCACTCTGTGGTGGCCACTGCTGTCTTCTGCGAAGACGCCACGGCGAGACCGAGAATATTCTTGCTTCTTTCGGGAACAGGTGCGACTTGCACGGTTGTCTGCTCCCTTGCTCGGATACGTCCTGACTGTACCGGAATGCTCTTGCTTTTCTCAGGAAAACTGGGTGGCTGGCTACACTGACTGATTTCTTCTAAGAGTTCCGGGCTTGTAAGGAACTGAACTGAACTGCCGCTTCTTCTTTAGGCTCCTGCTCAGTAACCATCTGCTGCTCGATTCTCCTGGCTGAAGACAACTCGTAGCTCCCGGCTACAACTGCACTCTGCTTCACTTCTCCTGGTTGGAGACCACTCGCGGCTCTGGGCCACAAAACTAACTTTGCTTCACTGTTCTCCTGGCTGGAGAGCACCTTGCTGCTTGCCGCGAGGACGATCTCTGCTTAACTTCTTCTACTTCTCCGGTTGGAGGAACTCCTTTGTGTGGCTAACTGCCACTAGGCGATCTCCCTGGTCCGACTCGGTATCTCTTTAAAAGACCATTTACAGCCCCTCTCTGGCTTCTGGACGAGTCGAACATCTATACGGAAGCCAGGGTCGGGAGCGTCTACTCCTTAGGAGAGAAGTCGACCCAAACCACAGCTAACAATATTTCAGAATTAACATAGAAATTAATAAGTTCAACGTCTTTCATGTACGTAGCCAAAACTGTAATATCGTTTATACCATTGCCATTCTCAAATATTCATCCAGATCAAAAAGTTTATCAGTTCACTTCTTGTTGCCCTGCTTGTCAAATATCTTGAGTGTTAGCTCGAATAGAATCTGAAAATTCATGAACGAATAAAACAATGTCCTTTTTGTGGACTGCTAAAATAACATCCATTATTCTTGTTTTCTCGAGACAAATCAGGTTTTTCCAGTCAACTCCTTGAAAAACCTGTTCACACCAGTGATCAAGATTATCTTTCCCTAACACCAAAACCTCTGGATTTGTATTCGAAGTCTTCTGTGAATGCAGATCGAAAGAATTGGTAACAGTGGGAAGCAAGCAAATTTCCTTAAGTAAATCCTGTGCAAAAGTAATCCTAGGCTGTTTTAGAGCTTGTACTATTTAATCAATGGATGTATTTCCAGGATGATTACATTAGCAGGGAGCTGCAGTATTTCCATTACTTTCTTTGCAGTTACAAACCCATAAAGCAAAGATAACGAGGAGAAAGTCATGACTTTGATCAATCTTCATTGATGTAATATTCGATCCATTTCTTGATTTTTTTTTGTTTCACTTCTAAGAAAAAATTCTTCCTCGTTGTAAATCTGACCGAGTGTTCGAAATACTTCATGCTCTATAGTTGTATTTTGTAAATCCTCTGCTAGATCCAATAGTTCTAAGAAGTTTCTCTGCAGCGTTGGAATATGAGAACTTCCTTATAACTGTAAATTCCAATGAATTGCATTAAATTGCGGCTATGAGCACATGCATCACAGTACAAAAACTCCAACTTTATAAATGTTCCAGTGTAGGATATATTTAGTAGACTATTTAAAGCTTGTGGTTTCAGAGTAGCAAAATCAGCAAATGCAATAATGGATTCTTTAAAACAACCATTAAATCATAAGGTTAAAATACTCAGAAGCAATTGAAAGTAAACTTCGATGTGCTTGGAATATTTTTTCTTTGCATGTTACAATGGCATCCTTTGGAATTGAATTTTTCTTTATTTCTTGTTCTTTGTTGCTCAGTTTTTCCAAGAAGACAACCGGCAATAAGTGATTTGGCGCCATAGCTAAGAAAAGAAATAAAAACACAGATTTCGTTAATAACTGAATCACATTTTTCAAAAAGATCAAGATAATTAGTCAATTTAGAATAAAAACTTATATAGAATTCAATATCAACTAATATATAAATAAACTGATAATAAGGAACTGAAAAAAAACATTTTCAATTTTATTCTCAGCATTTAAAAAAGTCTATCATTAAATATTGGAGGATTTATACATCAACCAACTTTAATTAAAAATACCTACAATCTACTATGTTGTTACAAAATACAAGCTTAGTATTAATCCTTCTCCTGAACATGAAGATATCAATCGTTAGTACAGAGATGCCCTCTTATGAGAATCTTTTTCTCGAAACGATTTTGCACAAAATTTGCCTGCAAAGTTCAGTTGGTTTGTTTTTGTTTTGTTTTTTTTATTTTCACCTATTAGAACTGACCATCCAAGTTCTTCATTGATGTTGACGATTATATCTACTCTGAGTGGACACTTTATTAAAGACCCTCTCACTTTCACTTGGACGGTTCGGTGGTGACGACAGTGGACCAACACCAACGAATAGCTTCTAAAAGGTATGCTCGGTATCAAGAGAAGTGTGTGTCAGTAGAGTTCACCGGAACGCGGATAAGACAAAAGATTTGACGACGTCGAGTAAGGCATGATCGTGGAGGAAGAGGAGACGGTTCCAGTATTTCGGAAACTGAAGATCGACTTTCCTCGTTGAACAGTATCGCGTATGTTCAGAGAATAGCAGTTGGACAAAAAAACCATCACGCAATAAGCTCACGAATCGTCTGCAGTAACAAAATAACAATAACACGATAGATTTAAGCTGAGTACAACACAGTTGCACCAAAACGTCGGAAGATGATTTTCATTAGCCGGTCGATCCATTCGAAGCCTAGAAACGCCTCCATCCAACGTGAACAAACTAAGCGCCCATGTGAACCATTCCTGCGGAAAGCGTCCTACACATTGTAGAGTCTATGCCTACAAGAATTAACGGCTGTTATAAAAGGTAGAGAGGACCAACTCGTTATTGGTAGGAGTCCCTAATATAAACTGGCCACTGAGTGTGTATAGACCTCTCCATATTTCTTCATTTTGTAGTAAATATGCATATGGTTTATCAATTTTCCATATTATTACTAATTTGTGTAAGTAAGAAAATTCTTATAGTGTGTTATAAATGTTCATAAATGACATATTACGGTTAGAGTAAAGTGACGATATTAGCGCTAACTTTTAAATACAGAACAGGATCCAACTGCGATCAATATCTTATATCGTTTTAAATAATTAAACAACCTAACAAACTCCATCCTTCCAAGAAAACGTAAATCTTAGCTAAATATTCAATTTTTGAAGATTTTCCTTGATTTATCAAAGCTCTATTCTTCGACTTCAAATTGCCAAACACTTCAAGTACTCTTCACGATGTTCCAAAATATATTTTTAAAAGCAAGGCGTCAATTTGCATAAGAGAGATTTATACAACAAATCTTCAGAATGTATTTCTTTTTTTTTGTAATGAAGTTCCTATTTCCTTTAAAATGGACGAAAGAACTACAAGATTTAATTTTACCATGTGAAAAGGTAAATACATATGAAATACAAAAGTTGTGCATATATTTTGAAAGTTTACTTATTTTTAATGGATCACGTAATTGTTCCCTAGATACTGCATCACATTTTCAGACATTTGGAACGGAAACTATTTTCGATACATCAGGAAGGCATCAAAATATAATGAAGACAAGACATCAATATCCTGTTGTAATCGTTTCCAGGATCCCTGAGAGGTTTAAAGTCGAAGAGAATATAGAAAAACAGCCAAGGATTTGAGGTACTAGGATTTCTAACCCTACAGATGATAAATGGCAAGATTATGCAAAAGAAAGATCTAAGTTATCATTACAATATTCAAAGAGGGGGTGGAGAATAGATGTCTAAATGCAAGTAGAAGAACTGTTTTATATGACTTTAATTAACAAATAAGAAGCCATTGGAATCAATGTATCTACGCATTTGGAATGGGCGATGATGTACAGGAACTAGAATGAAACTGATTGTCAGTGAAAATTATCTTTTAATATTATTCAAAAATTTAACCATTCTTACAGCATTTCAAATTCTCCATTCAATACGTTGACATTCAACTGTTAAAGTGACAAATCTTAATAAAGGTTAAAAAAGTAAAAAGAACGAAAAATTAAAAGAAACATTACTACGAATTAAAAATTAAGTGTTCATTGATTTTTTTTAATTGTATTTTAATTTTTGTTTTTGTTAATGTTTACAGTGAAGTTTAGTTCTTGTAATAATCTGCAGGAACATTAACATCATATAATACTTACGCACCAATATTGATAAAAGCATATATAGTCTTACAACTAATATTCCCTGTATTATTTTTTTGGTTAAATGCAATTTTTGGCATGTTTGGTACTGGAGCGTATGTATAACGCTTAACCAAATATATGGGACTAGATATATGTAGTATATTTTCTTTCTTAATATTGACAAATTTATTTGGAAATCTGAAAAGCCGGAAAGTAATCTGAATGTTAGTTGATGAATGCATTTGGTAATTCAAATTTCTTTCTTCATTTGGAATAAGTTGCAAAAAAAAGGCTTAATTTATTTCGTATTTGTAATTTTTTAGTATCTCCCATTTCCTTTCATCAGAATGCAAATTCTAATCAGAGCTCCCTTTTTTCCTTCTTTTTTTAAAATATTTTTAGTGAAAATGGTAGCATCAGTATGTTAGTGGTAATGTCTTGAAACAAATAAAGAATTTTTATGGACTTAAGTGAGAAATAAGGAAGTAATTTAGAAGGAACCATCCATTAAACACATTTACAGAATGAAGAAAAACGAGTAGTTATTATCAACATGTCATTGTATTAGCCAGAGTATTGTACGACTTATATCTTCAGCGTTTCCTTTTAGGAATTTATATTTTAACTATTTTGCGTCTATGAAAATGGAACTTAATTCCATCAGCCATGTCTGTTCTGCAGTTCTGTA
>JAFIDM010028284.1:0-11886 GCA_023159025.1 Thereuonema tuberculata | reverse complement strand
GATGGTTACTCAAGGGAATGCTGGGTTATATAGGTGAGGATATAATTGTTCATAGGTTTTAAGTTCAGTTATTGGTGTATATTACTTGTGCGTTGCAGTCTAATGATGACGTTGTCTATGTAGATGTTGTGGCATAGTCTACTTTATTTTGTAGGGATTTTTTTTTTTTTAACCTTTTTAACTAAGATTTTTAACATAAAATCTTTTTATATTTAGGTAATTTTTATAATAGCTAAGCAAGGGGAAATAGTGTGGAACGTAGGTAATTATTTTAATTTTAATTATTATTATGTAATCGTAACTGTAGAAAATACAAAAACCGGAATGTAGTGGCTATTACGTCCTGGAAACATCAATCTATAAGGAAATTACATCATCAAAAGCTGTTCTTTCATGAACTGAACTGCAGAACTCTGCAACTTACAGTAATTTTATCATTCACTCTCCAATCCCAAATATAAATGTCACCTGTTTTGTGTTGCATGGGTCATCCCGTTTTTACTGTCAAAATTCCGTGTCCCATTTCGTATAGGTAAAGTTGGGAGAGATGACACACAATCCGAATTTTTCACGTAAAATATTAAAAACCTTATTTTTTAAATGTTTGAAAGCTTTAAACTGTTGATTTATCCTTTGCTTTCATATTTACTTTATTTTTTTGTGCTTTTAATGCTGTTTCTTATTTTAGAATATTAAAATATTTTTGACATCGAGTCATCTTTTCCATACCTATGGGAGAGATGACACGGGTAGTAGGGGATAGATAGCCACATGGAATATGAAAAAGAGACCTGTGTAAAACAAGCTGCTACTTATATTTTTAATAACAAAAACGTAATTAAAATTCCTTTAAATAAATCCAATATATGACGATATCTCCAAGGTCTCCTCCCCACTTCCTTCTTACTTTCAAAATAAATCACTTACAGTTATCAGATTTGTAAAATACTTTAGATTTTATTTTTTTAAGTCTATATGAAACTTAGTGGTAATTATTTTTTTTTAAATGATGCAAATTGCAATTGTATTGTGATGAATAGAAAATAAAAGAAAGACAAAAATAAAAGAAAAAGAATAAAGGGGAGAGATGACACACACCGCCATTTCCACCACGTGTGACTCAGGACACTAGTGACCGGTACATAGCCTTGCTTACTCTATATACATGTTTACACAGTGAATCATAGCGAAAGATGCCTTAAAAAAAGGCTGTTAACTAACCAAATTCGCAAAGTCAACGAAAATTCGAGCACAAACCTGGCAACATCAGAGTTAGAAAAACTATAAAATCTCCTATATCAATTCAGCACAAACACTATACACACTGAAGCTCAGACTGGCCTCGGGTTTTGGTCATGTGATGCGCTGCAGTCTACTGCTAACCCTTCTTGAAGTTATATTACATGTGTCATCTCTCCCAACTTTCCTACATCAATTCTTCCAAAGATTAATGATATTTGAGAAAATAAGGACTAAGGTGAAGTTCATACATAAAACAAATAAAGTATTATATTTCAAATTTTAAATTAAATAGAGAAATGTTCTGGTCATAAAGAGCACCGGTCGGCAACCCGCGCCTCGCAAGGAGTTTTGGTGCGGCCCGCGAGGCGTCTTGGAACGACAATAATTAAAAAATAAGAGTAATTTGTTTATTTATTGTTTTTTCTTGGTTGTGAAAGTTAATTTTTTTTTTTTTTTTTTTTTTTGCGGCCCGCATTAATCTACACGCAAAATACTTGGCCCTCATACAACAAAAGGTTGCCGACCGCTGATATAGAGGATTGAGACAAGGCTGTCCATTGAACCCCAAATTATTTATCGTATGTATTGAAGGAATAAATGAGATATTAAAAAATGCAAATACTGAAGCTTTCAAAATGGGGAAAAGTATAATCAGATATTGCCGTTCCAGCGTGGTTGTGCGATCTAGACGGCGCGGTGGTCTGCCGTTGCGGTCAGTGTGCCAGTACCCGGGTTCGAATCCCGGTCGTGAACACTTCTCTGCACAGAAAATTGACCCTAATTCTATAGATTAAATGATTTACCTTAATAGCATCGTGACTTTGAGAATAAATAAACCAAAGTTTTCCTTTAAAATCTTGAATTTCCCTGATGTAGGAATGTTTTAAAATTTAATTAATGAACTATTAAAATTTTAAATGCTTTACAATCAGGTAAATTAAGTTTACGATTTGTTTTAATATTTTAATAAATTTTACCATTAATAAGAATGTGGGATCAAACTTCTTAAAAGATTTCACAAATTTATGAAGCATTTTTTAGTTTGTGTTTAATTATTGTCAAGAATTAGAGGAACCGATTCAGTCATAGAAAAACAAAATCCATTAACAAAAAGAAAAGACAACAAGAACGGCACCTGAATAATCAAACTTGCCTTTCCGATTCAATTATGGGGAGGAATTGGGAACGGCCATTTCGTCCTTCAACAGACTCATCAGCCCAAACCCGCCTCCCCAATAAGAGACTCGGAAAAGAAAGATCTTATTAGTGAAAGTCCCCGCCAACCTGGCAGTTACTCCCAAAACAAGAAAAAACAAGAAAATTAAAAATCAGATAAATTCAGTTTACCATTTCTTTTAAATATTTTCATAAATTACCATTTATTAAGAAAGTGGGATCAAACTTCTTAAAAGATTGGACAACTTTTCGAAGTATTTTTTGAGTTTGTCTTTAATTAATGTCAAGAATTTGAGAAATCGATTTAATCATAGAAAAACAAAATCCACGGTAAGCATTGTTACATTCTGCAAAGAGGATATCTTGTTTTCTAACATAATGTGGAGCTATAGGCTTTAATAAAGCTTCTTAATAAAAGTCACAGCTACTTAACTTTATTTATTAATTCTTAATTCAAAAAATGAATAGAATATTTTAAAAGTGTTGAAATGAATATATATATAAACAAACTGGATGGATCACGTGTCAATAGCAGTCGATAAGCTATTCTTTAAACTGCTTTCTTGATAAATTAAATATCAGCACCAATATCAATACACACATCTCACAATTTCTTTTTCTGTCCATTTGGTTTTTGAACCCAAACATTTCGTTGTCTTGGACTCATTCTGTATTTTATACTTTACTAAAGCATTTATCATTAATTTGCTTTAGATAATGACTTACGAATTCAACAAACATAATTTATCTGATGAAGCTTCTATTTTTGTTGTTCTTCTGGATCTTATCTCAGTTCTTTCATTGATCTGGTTTCAACACTGACGAATTCAATTAAATGTGAAAAATCCCGTGTCTACTGGCAAACTTCCACTTATCTGGGATATTTCTAGAATACAAATATTTACATGAAACATTAATATTTAAAAGATGCAATAAATCTTAACTGCTGCCAAAGAATTTCATGAGGAACTACTGACTACGCAATTAGGGAAACAAGAAAATTATAGTATTACTTATTTCATATCTTACCATTGGGAATAACTGTTTCTGGGTTATTACTATATTAGGGTTACCAAGTGAGGAAAATAGAATCAAACAGAACTTCTAAAGAAAAAATTAAACCAAGCAGTGGTTCCTAGTTCAATCAGAAAGCAATTCACTAGGATAGCTGTTTTTAGCAACCCTTTTGGGAGGTATAATGATAGCGATAAAAATCGGTAGCTATTGCGTCTGTCCACATCTAACAACTCCCGAACGGATGGTCGGATCGACAAACGGATTTCACCCCCCCCCCCGTGTTAGAGAAATTTGGCATTGTTTGCATTGGATTTCCGCTGTTAGCTTAAATATTAGAAATTAAACCAACCAAATTGAGTTGTGAGCTATAGCTTGATCGGTAGAGTCTCGGACCCATATGCTCAAGATTGTCGGTTCGACTCCGGTTATCTACTGTGTTTTTATTTATTTTACTTTTTTTATGCTTAATCTTTTTTTTCTTAATGTCCGCGTGGATTTGTTTGTTTTTCTTATTTCCTAATGTTCTTTCTTTATTTTTCTTATGAGAATGTACCTTATTATTATTATTATTATTGGTAGCACTTACATTTATGCTTTAGCACAAAATTATATTCACTTGTACTTGTTTTCCTTTTATTCATTCAAACATCTCTGAAGCTCTTGAAATGTGGGCTGTTATGAATGAAATGCAGGAGGAGAAAACTAAGATTTATAATTTAGGCCCTCATTGTCTGAGAAGGACACTGAAAGTTTCTACCTACATCCTACTCAAATCCTGGATTCAAAACAGGGTCACCCATTCTTCTCCTACCGATAGACACTAATAATAAATTCCTGTTCTTCTAAAGAAAGAGCAAATTAATCAACTTGAGGGATTGTTCATGTAAATAGCAGCAGATAGATAGGTAGTTAGGTTAAAAACTGTCAGTAAAAGATTTTAATTTACTAACTATCTAATTTGGATTTGAGTAAATCAGGATCTGATCAAGGTGAGAGGGAAGGGAGTTACATTAAAACAACAATGTTATTTATAAAATATTCATTTTATATAAAAATACTAATTTATAAAATACTGACTAAATTAATATTTGATTTTTTAAAATGTTTTATTCAATATATTTTAATCAATTGATTTAACATCATTTAAGAAGTAACAATCCTCTTACTGATCAAAATTACAAAAACATTTGCCACAGTTTCTGTGAATATTAGTTTATACTCGTCCAAAGAGAAGAGAATTTCATGTTTACAGGTAATGCAGTTAAGTTTTTAACAGGTTTGTAAAACTTCATTCAATTAAAAACAATTCATCAATTATGGAAGTTTGGTCATGACGGGACACTATCAGTCGTAATCATGTATTTTTTAAAATCAATGTAAAACAAATTTGGAATTTTCTTTTCTCAAATATAATTATTTTTAAAACAGAAGCACATTCAAAAGAAAACGTACTAGAACTCATTAATGACATCACATGGCTACTGACAGTTTGCAGTGCATAACAAATTCTCTACAAGCAGAAGCTGACATTCACTACAAAATAAATTTAGTTTAATTGGACCTTAGATCCAGCCAAGCATAAAATTCAAAATTGCACAATTGTTTTAATAAACAGTTACTATAATCAATTTCTCTTGGTATGATAACTTTTGAACACTAAAGATTTGAGGAGGAAAAAAAAGGCTCGCTGAAATAATAAATCTAAGAACTCAATAGATGCCTGTATTCAGTGCAAAATTCACTGCACAGCTGAACTCGTTATCATCGATCTTGACAAAATGATCTTCTGAATGTACAACGTGATCTCTTGCAGTGTGAACCCGTTACCACAATTATGGTGTTGAATAGCCTCAATCACTTATTTGTTGATAATATCGTCCGACTCCGGACAGCAGTTGAATGGCTTCGGAGGTGGACTACATTTAGGTGGACAAGGAGGAGCTCGAGGTTTGGAGCATTTGTAAAGACATGTGATGCTTTGCGACAGCAATGAGGTCGACACGCAGGAGCAAACGGTGCAGGACATGGCGATGGACAAGAGCTCGAGGATTTGGGAGGACAGGGTGGCGCTTTCTTCTTCACTCCTCATGTAGGCAAGCAGGTTCAATACAGCCAATTGGAATTTGAAACCAAAAAAAATCAAAAATAGAAAAAACAAAAATTCTATTTGGTGAATAGTAGGCTACAATCGGGCTTTCTGTTTTCAAAATTGTCACGAGTAGAACCTAGATTTTTTTAAAGTTCTGGATTCGGAGTGATTCATAAAGCGACGACATGAACTGTCCACCAGCTCCCTGTCCGCCATCAGGTTGTCCTCCACGTTGTTCTCATCCATGTTGTCCATCGCCAAGTCCTGTACTGTGTGCTCCTTAGTGTCGACCACAGTGCTGCCGCAAAGCATCAGGGTGGTCCTTCCAAATGCTCAAAACCTCGAGCTCCTCCTTGTCCACCTAAATGTAGTCCACCTCCGAAGCCATTCAAATGCTGTCCGGAGTCGGACGATATTATCAACAAATATGTGATTGAGGCTATTCAACATCACAAGTGTGGTAACGGGTCTACACTGCAAGAGATCAAGTTGTACATTCAGAAGATGCATTTTGTCAAACTCAATAGATGTTATGGATTTTGTAGTTGCAGTATCATTTCTGAATGCTTACAGAAACCATAATTCAACAGAATATTCTAATTATAAAAAGAATTTTACGTGCTTTGTTCATGGTGAATTTTACAAACAAAAGTCGATGCACCTGGCTGCAAATGCATAAATAAATATCAAATCACTTTGTACAATTTATCTTACATTTCTTTTCTTCAAGTATACATTTTAAAACTTAAATATCTTAGATATAGAATAATGATCAGAATTAACATACATTAGCAAAACTAAAAGAAAGTGCAAAACAAAATGAATATTCCTTTTTCTTTTTGTGAAAATATAAATCTTTTTTACTAATACATTGGATGGTTGGTAGCTTGTAATTGCGCAAAAGCATCTTTGGCTAAACTAAGCCAAAAAACGAAAAAATTAGAATAAAAAATAAAATAAAATGAAAAATGAACTGTCAAGATAAGAAAGGGCAGAGAAAGAACAGATATCAAGAAAAGAATAACTGGTGTTTAAAGTAGATGACAGTAAATCATCTGTAGTGGAAAGAAAATAAAAAATCTGATAGCTACAACAAATTGGCACATCGATGAAGGAAGAGTAAAACTGATGAAATGGGTAGAAGAGATCATTGTTATTTAAAAGTAAGGAAATATCAGAAGGAACAAGAAATTTAAAAACAGGATAAAAGCACTGACGATGATGTTGAGTAAAAGGACATTCAATTAAAATTATTAGTTAAAACAATAGCTATAATGGTTAAAATGTGAATTAATGCTACATGCAACAATTTATTAAATTTACAAATCTGTAAACCTAAAATAACATATATATTATAATTTTAGGTTTACAGATTTTTTAAAAATGATTTTTTTTTTTTAGTCAACCTTTCGATTTTAAATGTGTATAGAATAAGATATTTTAGGTTCACATATTTTAGTTTCTTATATATTGTTTTCCAAACGTAATAATTTTATATACTTTTTAATTTGGAAAATCACTCCTTTACCCATTTCAATACTTCCCTCCCTATTAGCAAGAGAACTTCGTCAGGATACAGAACGGTTTGTAGAGGAAATGGACGAGTATTCTTTCCGTCAAAATATATCCTGATGAAATAGTCTTGCTAAAAGAGACAAAATGTTGTAGATTTTAGATTTTTTTTTTAAATTAAGAAGAAATTTACAATTATTGTAATAAGATACCTGTTTATATAGTTATGACAATAGCAAGAGAGATAAAATAGTGAGATAAAATATTCAGAGCCGTGTTTAAATATTTAAGAAATGTTTTTCAAATTAAAAAGAAAATTATAATTATTACAAGATACCTGTTTGTACAGTTATGATAATAGCAAGAGAGAAAATATTCCGAGGAATTGGTCTAACATCTTTGAAAAGGAAACTCGAGCCTCAAAAGCTGAAATACTGCAAACATCTTTTATAATGTTTTTTTTTTATAAACTAATTTTCAGAAAAAATTAGAAGCTGCTGCAAATGTTAGCAAAGACATAACCTTAGTACTTCTAATAACAGTTCTTTCTGTAATTACGTATTCAAGGACAGTTTACGTGCTTCCAAGCTACTATAAATATTCGAATCACATTCACTATTTGATGTGTTGTTGACATCAGATGATTTACCTTTCCACACTTCAGATACAGTCTTCTTTTATTTTCTTTTTCCTTTGAAAGAAAAAAAATAAAAATAAATTTTCAAAGCTATATCTCTTTACCCATTTTTGTTTGCAAATATTTGAAGATGCAAGACTATAAATTCCCTATCAAAATTACACAGAAGGCACCAAAAATTAACCTTCTTAAATGATAAGTAGGGTTTTAACATTTATCATTTAAGAAGCCCTACACCTATGAAAATGAGGCTAAGCAAAATACACCTTTGGAAATAAGTTGGTCTATTTTGAAATTCATTTTTAGCCCTTTCTTCTAACAGAATAATTATCAGTGGTGTCAATGGATTAATAGGATTCGGTTAGTCTTCTACGTGTTCCCTCCCCTCAGCGCCTGTAGAGTTGGACTATGTCAGCCGGCATTCTATCCCTCCTCCCCTCAGCCACAACAAGCAATCGACTGCCCAACAGGACCAGTTCCGACACGCCTGTTCCTCTCGCCACTAACATGCTCTGCCGTTCTGTGACTTCATCTGTGACATAAAAAAAAGACTTCATCTCCATTCTTTAGAAAGAATACCTTAGTCTTTAACTTTTTCATAGATTTTTTTCTTTTTTTTTTGTGTAGATTTATTAAATAATGCCATGACAATACTCTTATAGCTGGTCCCACTGAAAATTGTCACCGCACGCGACTGAATATTATCTGCCACATACGTAATTCTTAAGAACACCTTTCCTTACGGTAAGACAAAGTTAAAAATTCATACCTGGCTTTGTTTCCCTTGGTCAGTGCAGCTGGCAAGGTAAGAACTTTATCGGGATCATTTTCACAAGGTTTTAAAACTTCAACAGTTGTCTTTCTCTCTTTCTTGTGATTCACATCAGAATTCTTCGTTTTCTTTTGGCTTTTGGCACGGGATTCTTTTTCACTGTTTTCACAAACAGTTGTGTCATCACAAATGTCTTCTGATGGTGGAGCCACAGCACTGATAACCGGAATTTGTTCACTTTTAGGAGATGCATTTTTTGGAAACTCACTTTTGGATGTTTCAGGTATATCATTCTTTACTTTCTTTCTTCTTTTGAAAGGAAAGAAAAAAATACATCTATAAGCAGACGAAAATAAAAATAAATCAAGGTATAAATATTTTAAGCAACTTCTTTATTCGAACAATCGCAGTTTAGTTTTATAAGTAATTACTGACTAAAAATCCAGATAAATATTTCGATAAGTATTTGGGAAATTTGTCTATAAACTCACTATCAAAAAACAAAAGCATTGTTACTACGAGGAGTATCATATTGAAAAAACAATAAAGGGCTCTACTCTGCAATCTTGTAAATGGCTACGATAACTAGTATCAATATTATTTTTAAAAGACTTAAGATGTCAAACTGAGAAGACTGAAATTATTTATAACATTTTTTTATTAACAGCTGTTTTTATTAAAGAGATGTCTTCGGGGTCTCCACAATAGTAAAAGTAAGTCTATGGGTGAATTGCTTACGTTCAGAGAACTTCAAACTGTTCTTATCAAAAGCCACCTTTGGAGTTATCTCCAGCAGAGCTTAAGACTTCTAGTTAAGTCTCTTGGTTATTACAATAAAAGTAATTGCCAATTAATAACACTTTTCATTTGTAAAGTTTATATGGATGTATCATGTATCCCTATCTTTAAGCAGTCTGAAAAATTTTGTGTAGTAACATGTAAAGAAAAAAAAATTGGAAGAAAAAAAAAATAATTTTTTTTCCTTTTTTTTTTTTATTTTTCTTTTAATTGTTTTGAAAAAATAAAAAAAACGAAGCAATGCCTATATATCTTCCATTCTTTTAACTGTTCTCTTATGCTTGAAAATGTTGCCTCAATTGTGTCACGAAACTGTCCCATTTGATTGTTTGTAATTTCATCAATTAAATTATAAGTGATATTACCTTTCTGCAAAAGTTATGAGATGTTAGGTTTTACTAAATAAATTAGAACAGTTATTAGATAACATATAATTAAAATCTCCAGTCAATCTGAAATTACTAAATGCTAATTCCTCATTTATTTGTTTAAAGAGAGGTTGATTACTATAATAAATCTGAAAGAATAAGGAACTGTCTGTTGCTGTTTAGCCTAATTGCGCCAAATCACTTAGAGAGGAAGATTAAGACCAATTGATAGGCATCAACGCAAAATGACAGCAAAATTTATTTCATTTGAATGGGAATTTCCATTGTATGAAAACAGCCACAAGGAAAATTAAAATAAACTCTTCAACACACAAAAATGCACCAAGTAAAATAAATAAATGTATATTTGCTGAAAAAAAAATCAGTTTTTATTTTTCCATTGTGTCTTTTCAATTAATCTATCGTAAATATCAAATAATACACTCCCGTGCAACTAAATCGACTCACTCCTTCAGAGCGCACAAAAAGGCGTATGTTTTTTAAATGGCTTAAGCGATTTTCAAAAAAAATTTTTTAATGAAAGTTTAATGTTTTTACTTTACAATGACACCATTATCATTAAAATCTGTACAATATTTTCCAAATTAATGTGATCTGAACGTTAGAGTAGCAAAATGCAGTCTGAACGGAAACCATGAGTTGCGCGCCGCACTCTCCTATAAAATCTCAAGTGGACCGATATTTCTTATCATTCGCTTATCAGACGTTCATCTGTACACATCTCTGCAAGTTTATTTCTTTGTTTTCACAAACCCATGGATACTACGCTAGAAGACGCCACACAAGTTGTTGCTTTGTTGCAAGCAGGCCACAGTCAACGAGAAGTCGCTCGTCAACTAAACTTGAGCCAATCTGCTGTCTCAAGAGTATTCAGAAGGTTTCAGGAAACTGGTACCTTCACTCGGAGACCACATACTGGATGGCACCGATACACATTTGAGGGGGATGATCGCTTTATCGTTTCAACTTCACTGCGAAATCGCCATCTCATGGGCGTCGATCTGCAACAGGAGCTGATACAAGTTCGTGGAGTAGCTGTTAGTCAATGAACAGTCAGAAGACGCTTGAAGGAAGCCAACCTCACTCCAAGACGACCCGCTAGAGGCCCAAAATTGACCGTAAGTCACCGCACAGCACGACTCGAATTTGCTCGGGAGCACGTCAATTGGAGCATCGAGCAATAGCGGTCCGTCGTATTCACTAATGAGAGCAGAATGTGTCTCCATGGTAATGATAGGAGAGGCCGGGTCTACCGGCGTCCAGGAGAGCGATTTTCACAGTGCTGGTTTGCTGAAACAGTCTCGTACGGCGGCGGTTCCTGCATGATGTGGGCTGACATATCCCTTAAGGGAAAAACAGATCTTGCTTTCATTCCTGGTGGAGGCCGGGGGGGGGGGTCTGACTGCTCGACGATACATTGAGGACATTCTCCTGGATCATATATCCTCCTGGATATATCGGGGAAGTCTTCATGTTGGTGCATGATAATGCCCGGTATCATTCAGCACGTACCACTCGGCAATTCATGGAGGAGGTTGGTCTCGAGACGATGGAGTGGCCAGCCCTCAGTCCCGACATGAATCCGATTGAGCATTTGTGGGACGAGCTCAAACGGAGGGTCCGAGCACCGTCTAATATCAACGAGCTCAAGATTGCACTGGAGGAGGAGTGGAATCAGATCCCCCAAGACTTTGTCAAAACCTTAATAGGGTCTATGAGGAACCGCATGCAAGCCGTCGTATAAGCAAGGGGAGGTAATACCAAGTATTGATTAATAAAAGTTCCTTGTTTTGATTGAATTTTTTGTTGTATTTTAATTTTAAGTATCTACAATTTTTTTTCCTAAGCATGCATTTTGCTTGCGTTTTCATTCAAAATGCATTATAAATCAAAAAAATTGTACAGATTTTAATGATAATGGCGTCATTGTAAAGTAAAAACATTAGGCTTTCAAATAAAATTTTTTTTTTTGAAAATCGGTTAAGCCATTTAAAAAAACATACGCCTTTTTATGCGCTCTGAAGGAGTGAGTCGACTTAGTTGCACGGGAGTGTACTTCAGTACTGGTCCTTCACACAAATAAACCAACTAGACAATCAAAATGTTGTATTTGCAATGTTCTATTTCTTATTCCTAGAACACCTATTCTTATAGTAATAGTTAAAAATTCATACCTGCTTTTCTTTTCCTTGTTTGCAGCTGACAATGGAAAATCCATGTCTGGATCATTTCCAGATGATTTCAATGCATCGCC
>JAFIDM010028282.1:0-11888 GCA_023159025.1 Thereuonema tuberculata | reverse complement strand
ATTGTTTTCATTGATTCTCGCTATTAGCCAAATCTCATTTCAGTTGTTAGTTATAGCTTAAAGGTAAATTATTGGTCTCATACGATACAGGTTGTCGTTTCGAATCCATATCTACTGTTTTTTTAGTTTTTTTTTTCTCAAAGTCCGTGTGATTCCTCGAAGGCAGAACCGAGTATATGTTGTACCCATCGTCCTGCCCGCCATTGGTCTGGTGCCTCACACACTTCACCACAGCCTCAGCACACTAGGGCTTCACGAAAACACTTATGCACAACTCCAGAAGGCTGTAATACTCATCACAGCACGCATAGTTAGGAAATTTATGAACACAACCACACATCCCTAACCCTCCTTGCACACTTCTTTACACTTGGCAATATGTGTTTTAGTCCTTGACCCGCCATTTTGTCTTTGCTGGGGAAACCCAAGATTTGGATCTTTTACATAATATTAATAATAACCGGCAGAGTTGAACTCCAGTAAGTGGTTCCCTTTTTCTCTGCACGAGATAGAACCTGCAAACTCAAAGTGTATGGATAAATAATGTATCTACATATAATGTTTCGTGACCAGATCAGTTTTTTTATACTAGGTTTTTTATCCTTTCTTAGAGACAATGAAATTGTGTCGCGAATGAATGAATATAGATATACAGTAAACTTCCGATTATCGCCGGAGTATTATCCGCAGACCTCTCCTATTTCCATTTTTTTTTTACTGCACAATAAATTACGGAATCAACAAACATTTTTTAAATCTAGAATAAGTTAAAAAATAAAAGAGGCACATTTAGCGACGTCCAAGTAGGGGGCTTCGACACGAAAAAACAAAAACAATTAACCGATTTTTTTTTTTAACAAAATAACAAAATAAAGTAAACAAAAATAAAATTAATTATTTATAATGTATGTACTCCTATTTTAATGTAAATAAAACATGTTAAAAGCATTTTTGTGTTGATTTTCGTCCTTTTTCGTCTTATTTCGGTTTATCCGCAGAATTCGCTTTTCCGTGGTTGCCGCGCCACCCAATTCCGCGGATAATCGGGAAATTACTGTACGTGTGAAAGTCGAGAGCAGCTTGTACATGTTGTTAATTTATTTTCCAAGCGCCTTGATATTTTTAATTTGAAAACTAGAGTCATTACATTTGATAACTTTCCCATTTCATCCCTAAGCATGGTGCTAACAGATAGTCAATACAATTACAATTATTTAAAATTTCCCTTTAATTTTCTAAATATTAGTAAGAAAAGGCTGAGCATCAATTATTATAGAATCCTTTGACGCCTGTAAACTTGACTAAAAACGGTTAAAACATTTAAAAATTTAACAATTATTAAAAACTTAAAACATTAAAAAGTTTAAAAATAGCAGTTACATTACCTGGTTTCCTTCCCGAGAGGGAAATTTTTCAAATTTTTCATCAACCATGCTGATCTAATAATCAATAAAGAATAGTTCCGTAGCAAAACTTAGTATCTGTTTTGATTTATTAGTGGTGAAATTCAACTTTATTTCCTAATGCATAAATGTAAAAGGTTTTATTAATTTCTATCAGTAGAAAATTGATTGAATTTTAGCTGTAAACAAACAAAGATTACTCGAACAAGAATTCACAGAACGATTCTCTAACTTAAAACATCCAACTTAATTTTTTTAGTAGTTAGATGTGTGTTATTTCCTTTTTATATCAATCATCGGACGCTATAAAACCGTTGGTGGGGGCTTGGGCGGTCATAATTCTGCTTTCCCGATAAAATGAGTAAGTCAGGCGAGCTCAGCGACTTCGAACGTGGCATGATAATCGGATGCCACCGATGTAGGAAATCGGTTCGTGAAATTGTGGATATGCTGCACGTGCCGAAATCAACTGCGAGTGATGTAATTATAAAATGGAGACGTCAGTTGTTGTTTTAGGACCAGTTCTACTTATTTTTGCAATAAAGTAAAAATGAATGATTTTTCACTAATATTATATAACTGGAAAAACATTAATAATCTTGTTCGTTAGGCCTGGAAATTAGAAATTAAAAGATTGACAATTTCATTTTTTCTTAATGCTCCATAAAGTAATACTAACTGCTTGATGGCGAATATTATGTAATTATAAATAGTCATCATTTTTACTGTTTTTTATTTTTTTTCTTCTAAAGAAATACATAATTTATTTAGATGCTTCTCATTACCATTTTTATTTGTAATTGTTCTTAGTTCATTTTACAAAGCGCCTTAAAATTTTTATTTTGAAAACTAGCGTCATTACATTTGATTACTTCCCCATTTCCTCGCTAAGCATTTTTGGCGCTGACACAGAAATCACGAGCATTTTCCTGTTACTTGAAAGCACAGCACCTTTACGTACGTATTTATCAGTTATAATTACTTAAAATTTATCTTTACTTTCTAACTAATGTTAAGAAAAGGCCATACAGATCTTATAAAAAGGGAAGAAAGCAAAACTAGCATCCATTTGATTTATTTTGGGATAAAATTCAAGTTCACTCACTATTGGATCAAACTGTAAAGGTTTTAATAATTTATATCTAAAATGGAAAATTTCTTGAACATTTATGCTTGTTTCATGAAAGATTGATTTTTTTAAAGTTACCCATATGTACTCCTAGAGAAACAAAGCATATTTTCATCTGATTTAAAACGTGGATAATTTTCCAAACAAATGTCCTATTATTCTCTCCGATAAAATACATTAATTATTTTCTTTATTAGTTATTACCGATATTCGATTCATTTTCAAGTTGCACGAATTGACCTGCATTGCACATTGACGTCAAATGTATTTTAATTTGACATTTTGTCATAAAAGAAAGATGCTGAAACAATCATTGGGTTAAAATCGGAGATGAGGGTACAAGCCTTCGACGAACTGTTTTTTGATGGCCGCTTCCGCCTCTTGCTAAAAGGAGCAACCACGGTGAATGAGACGTATACAAACCATTAAACCGGAAAAATAAACAAAGAACAATCCTTTTACGACAATGCGAAGCATTAACATAACTCGGGAATCCACTTAGGCCACTGCAACTAGCGGTCAACGAAGCGGTAAACCACCCGTCACCGATGTATCCTTCCGAAGATGCTGATTGGCTTGTACCCTATTCTCCGGTTTAACCGCACATCTTGTCACGGTGGATTTTTTTTATTTTTTTTATTTCTTAGTTACCATTCTCTTGGCAGATTTTGACAACAGCGCTAGTGGGTTTTTTTTTATTTGTTTGTCAAGAAAATGTAGTTAGTAATTCTTTTTTTCCGTGACAACGCTATATCACACATACTGATTGTAGTCTTTAGTCTTATTAGCTTGTATCAACAACATTATTTTGTGAAATTTCTTAGCACATTGATTTAGTGTAGATTTTCAAAATTTATATTTAATATTTAGGATTTTAATATTTAAGAATTTAATTGAAAACATGCCAGGCATTAATTGTGTTTATGACAACAATAAACAGCACGTTCAATCACAGCGCGCGCAACAAAAATCAGGATTATGCGTTGCGCATGATAAGAAAAAGAACGCAGTGAAAAAGAAATGGCGTAAAAGACAGACGCAAAATATTTGTTCCTGAATTTATATGGAGCAAGGATAAAGAAGGATCCATGTTTTCTACTTAGATATGAAGTAAAGCAGACTCTCCTAAAGACGGAAGAATCAAAGAAGTTATTCTTCAAGTTTCAGTGCGAAATGAATCACCTTTAGTATTCAGAATGAATCAGAATGAATCATCTTTAGTATTTGAGGAACATTCTATTTGGAACAGACGCCGCCATGTTGAATTATGCAAGGAAGCAAGCATGGTAAATCGTATATATATCAACCCTGTCTATCTCGTGTGTGCAACCAAGTCTACAGTAAGTAAATTCATTCTTACTATAATTTAACAAGGACACATGTTTTAACAACACGAACATTCAAGACACAGACCAGATTAAGTAACTGTTATAATATAATTTGGGGGAGCTTGAGTTCGAGGAATTGAGCAAGAATCAATTAACGATACATATAGATAGAAGAGTTCGTTTCACCCTTAAATGTACAATTAATCAATATCTTAAGGATAGTGTTAAAAGAAGAGACAGTGTTAATACGAAAGTGATTTCGAACATGCAAACGTTAAATTGTAGCATGATAAAAGAGCGCTACTGAACTTTGATAATTCACACAAGTGAAAGCCGATCGCACAGGTGAACGCCATAATTTGGCTATATGAATTTGGTTTTACAAGTGTTTAAAGTATTAATGCAGTTGTTATATGTTTATGTCTAATCATTTTATGTTTGTATATGTACCAAATTCTGATTTAACTTAAAACAAAAAGTATTCTGAATAAACTTTAATATAATCTACATTTGATTTAGAATGAAGATTTTTTGTTGTTGACTTCGGTTTTTTTTAGATAGTTTTTCATAGCCATAATAAGACTTTCTTTATTTTTTCCAATTCCTTAAATTAAAACTTAATTGTGCTCTCAGTCATCAAGTCATGAATAATTTCTGTCAATGATTTTAAAGTTGTATTAGAGTAATTCATAATCTTTTATTATTGACTGTTTTTGGGTTCAAACAATTGTAAACCTATTCGGAAATCCAACAGGGAAGCTACTAGTTTGGCTAATGTGTTGAAATGTCATTTCTTTGTTTATTATTGATTTTTCCATATTTTTCCTGTCGTTGTCGAAGAACTCATCATTACATAGAAGAAAATAGAAAATAGAAGAGAGGATTTAATGAAATTCTGTAGAGGTTAAAAAATACATATACAAATTCATCCAGGACAAAACATAAGACTTCACTTCATAACAGTCAGACAATGGCTTCCAGTTTTAATCGAAGTTCTTCCATTAAAAATTCACTCTTTTGATGATTCTATTCTCAGAACTCAAATAATTCATGTTAAAAAAGTATGGCACCTTCAAAATGAAAGAAAACCAGAATACAATAAAAAGAAAAAAAAAAAGGAAAATGCATATGCTGGCACTCTACCGGTTAGCATAAGAATTTGGGAGATTCAGCCCTATATCCTCTCTTAGAGCGTATCTGGACCATTTTCATCTAGGTTAAATGCGATCTTACCTTAACCTAACCTAAAGGGAGAACCTCTGTGGGACTTGGAATGCCTAAAGTTTACTGGATCTCACAATGGAGTCTTAGGTTTAACATCTGAGGAAATTGGAGAAAACACACTGTGATGTATATTTAAATATCAAGTCGATGCGTCTTATTGCACACGGTGTAATTACTGTGAAAATTATGGAAACAACAATGGTTGTTTCTTAGGTGACATCCCGGAACGACCATTTTACTCTTTATTGGCGATCTGGGTTTAGTCACCAGTAAACAACTAGGTTTCAGTAAGGAATTGATTAGTATTAATGGTTAAAAAAAGAATATGTACCTTCAAAATTAAAATAACACAATAAATACATAATAAAGTTAAATTGTACATTTTTTTGTTTACAAGAATTTCATTTGAGGCCGGCAGAGTGCCAGCACATAATTTTTTCTCTTTTTCTCATTTAATGTTTAAGTGTCGTATTCCTTTTTTACCATTAATCCTAATGACTTCTTCTGCACCGAGACGTCATTGTTTACTTGTGACTGCTCCCAGCTGACGATCAGCCTAAAGTGGTTAACTTTATTAGATTCATTTGTTCTTAATCCAACGTGAGCTTGATAGCCAACCAATTGGTTCCTATTGGAATTATGAAAACAATTAAAGAAGATTATATTTATAAAAATTGCTTAAAAGAGTCTTAGAGTTAAACTTTTCTACAATATTTAAAATTTTATATTTAATTCTTAGTTTTAATTTATTTTCTGTAGTTTGATGTTTATAATTAACATAAATGTTATCAAAAATTTTATAGATTAACTTATTTATATTATATTGTTCGATATGCAGATACGAGGTGTCGTTCATTCAGGACTTGCCGCTAGGAGCGCTGCAGGTTTTAGTCTCGCTGTTAATCGCTCAGTGTCGGGTATTGTCCATATGGTATTTGGCTTAGCTAAAACCTACTATCAAATAATATCTTACAACTAGAAGCAAGATTAAAACAAGTGAATCTAAATTTGTGCTAAAGCATAAATTTGAGGGCGATCCATAATAATAAAAGAAAGAAAGTACATCAACGAAAAGAAAATTAGAAAAAAAATAAAAAGAACGATAGGAAAAAAAGAAAACAAAAAAATCCACGCGGACATTGAGGAAAAAAAAAGATTAAGAGAAGGAAAAAAAAAAAAACACACACACACAAAAGAAAAAAACCAGTACATATACGGATTCGAGTCCGAGAACTTACCGATTCGATGTTTTGCGATAAACGCGATATACAGATTTCAACAACAGTGTCGTTCGCAGGCCCATATTTCCCCGTCGGTCTTTTTTTTGACATTTTTTTTTTTTATTGCAGAAATCTTGTCCTCTTGATATGGAATATATATAGTTCAGGTTTGACGTTGTTTCGCCCATTGGTTGTTTTTCCAGAGTGCTCTGCATATGAATATTTTGTTTAAAATTCAAGGCGACTCAAATTAAAAATGGTTGGTCACCAAATGTTTATTAGGTGACATTCCAAAACGTGTCTTTTATGCTTTAGTGGCGATCGTCAGCTGGGAGCAGTTACAAGATGAATTTGTGTCTGTATTTTTCAACCTCTACAGATTTCATTAAATCGTCTCTTCTATTTTCAGTAATGAAGAGTTCTTCGACAATGACAGGAAAAATATGGAAAAATCAATAATAAACAAAGAAATGACATATTCAATACATTAGCCAAACCAGTAGCTTCCCTGTTGGATTTCCGAATAGGTTTACAATTGTTTGAACCCAAAAATAGTCAGTAATAAAAGATTATAAATTACTCTAATAGAAATTTAAAATCTTTCACAGAAATTATTCAAGATTTGATGACGGAGAACACAATTAAGTTTTAATTTTAGGAATTGAAAAAAAAAACCGAGCGTCTTATTATGGCTATGAAAAACAAACTAAAAAAAACGAAGGCAACAACAAAAAAAATCTTCATTCTAAATTAAATAATTGTGCTAAGAAATTTCACAAAATAATGTTGTTCATACAAACTAATAAGACTACAGACTACTATGAGTTTGTGTGATATAGCGTTGTCACGGAGAAAACGAATTACTAACTATATTTTCTTGACAAACAAATAAAAAAAAAAACCACTAGCACTGGTGTCAAAATCAGTGGTGTCAAAATATAGTAACTAAGAAATAAAAAAAAAGAAAATCCACCGAGAGCAAGATGTGACCAACTTACCTCTAGGACAAGGGAAAATTATAGAAAAAAAAGATTAAACCGGAGAATAGGGTACAAGCCAATCAGCATCTTCGGAAGGATACTTCGGTGACGGGTGGTTTACCGCTTCGTTGACCGCTAGTTGCAGTGGTCTAAGTGGATTCCCGAGTTATGTTAATGCTTGGCATTCTCGTAAAAGGTTTGTTCTTTGTTTTTTTTCCGGTTTAATGGTTCGTGTACGCCTCATTCACCGTGGTTGCTCCTTTTAGCAAGAGGCGGAAGCGGCCATCAAAAAAAGTTCGTCGAAGGCTTGTACCCTCATCTCCGGTTTAACTCAATGATTGTTTCAGCATCTTTCTTTTATGACAAAATGTCAAATTAAAATACATTTGACGTCAATGTGCAATGCAGGTGAATTCTTGCAACTTGAAAATGAATCGAATATCGGTAATAACTAATAAAGAAAATAATTCATGTATTTTATCGGAGAGAATAATAGGACATTTGTTTGGAAAATTATCCACGTTTTACAGAGGGTTGTTTACAATCTATGGTAACGATTTGCATGGCGCGTGACGACGCAACCAATCACAGTAGGTATGCAAATTTATTCAAACGTACAGGTGAGTACTTAAAGATTAGTGTGGAGGGGTGCGGGTTAGTTTGTTCGGAGAAATGCGGCCGAAAGTGTCACAGTTTTGGGAAGGATACGTTACAGCCCTTTCCGACGCGAAATTTAGTTATTCCGCAATAATTACGGCATGAGGCTTCACCATTTCGAAGAAAGGAGTTCATAATATGTTGGCTGGTGTTGGTTTGGCCCGTACAGGACAGATTTCTGGGACTGAAAAGCAAGCAAATCCAAGGACACCTATAAGTCGCACAAAGACTGTTATTCAGAAAGTCAAGAAAATGGTGACTTGGAACAATCCAGCGACCCAAAGGACCATTGGTGCGAAGGTAGGAACATCTCTTCGTACCATAAACAAGATTATCCATAAAGATTTGGGACTTCAAAAGAGACATAAAAGCAAGGTTCAGAAGCTCTTACCAAAGCACATTTCAGAACGTAAGACAAATTGCAGAAAACTGTATGAACGACATCTAGCTGGGGATAAATGGAAGTATGTGGCCACATTCACCATCATCATGATGTGCGATCTTCGTATATACGAAGTTACGCGGTCTACGGAACCTAGTGACCCCCGAAGGGCGAACCCCTAGGAGAAGCCGTAGATAAACTAGGGAACAGATACTGGGGGTGGTTTCCCGTTGCCTTCCCCCAGGACGCCATTAAGGAATGACGTCAGACCGAAGAGAAAGCGAAGAAGAGGCTGACACACAGGAAAGGAAATTGAAACAGCCATGCCGTTGCCGGGATTCGAACCCAGGAACTGGCGCACTGGACGCCACGGCTGGCCGCCGCCGAGACCGCACGACCACGCCAGCACGGCGTGGCCACATTAGACGAAGCATATGTTTATCTGTCCGACTGCAATAAACCAAGGGCGATTTTCTATCGCCCAGTGGGAGCCAAATCGTTTCCAAATTGGTACAGAGAATGTCGTGAAACTTTTTCGAAGGGATTCATGATCGTTGCGGGTTATTCCTATCAAGGCAAGCTACAGATACGGAGGGTGACTCAAAATGTAAAGGTGAATTCTGCGTACTATCAGGATCACGTACTGACACCAATTTATACACAGGAACTACCTGCTCTTTACGGAAACGACGTTTCCAAGGTCCGTCTCCACCAAGACAAGGCGTCCAGCCATACGTCCAAATCGACCCAGAATTTTCTGACACGAATGGAACAGCAAACCGGAATCCAGGCTATACCGTTTACCGAGATACCAGTGAAGTCTCCAGATTTTTGCGCATTTGGACTATTAAAACGAGCCTTGGGAAGACGACGTCCTCGTTCGTTGGATGGACTCTGGAAACGTTGTCAGCAGGAGTGGCAACGTATAAGTCTTCCCGTTCTTCGCAGTAGTCTCCTGCAATGGAAACTGCGCTGCAGAGCGATAGCAGTATCTCATGGCCATCAAATAGAGCTTGATCGTTGGTGGAGAAAGGGAATTCCTGGGAAATAGACCCGAATCCAAATCGTTACCAAAGATTGTAAACCACCCTCCGTATATCAGATGAAAATATGCTTTGTTTCTCTAGGAGTACATATGGTTAACTTTAGGAAAATCAATCTTTCATGAAACAAGAATAAATGTTCAATAAATTTTTCCATTTTAGATATAAATTATTAAAACCTTTACAGTTCGATCCAATAGGGAGTGAAGTTGAATTTTATCCCAAAATAAATTAAAAAAATACTAGCTTTGCTTTCTTTCCTTTTTATAAGATCTGTATGGCCTTTTTTTAACGTTAGTTAGAAAGTAAAGATAAATTTTAAGTAATTATAACTGATAAATACGTACATAAAGGTGCTGTGCTTTCAGGAAAATGCTCGTGTCTGTCAGCGCCAAAAATACTTAGCGAGGAAATGAGGAAGTAATCGAATGTAATGACGCTAGTTTTCAAAATAAAAATTTTTAAGGCGCTTAGTAAAATGAACTAAGAACAGTTAGAAACAAAAATTGTAATGAGAAGAATCTAAATAAATTATGTATTTCTTTGGAAGAAAAAAAATAATAAAAAAACAGTAAAAATGAATCACGAATATTTATAATTACTTAATATTCGCCATCAAGCAGTTAGTATTACTTTATGGAGCATTAAGAAAAAATGAAATTATCAATCTTTTAATTTCTAATTTACAGGCCTAACGAACAAGATTATTAATGTTTTTCCAATTATAGAATATTAGTCAAAAATCATTCATTTTTACTTCATTGCAAAGTAAAACTGATCCTAAAACAACAAGTGACGTCTCCATTTTACAATTACACGTTTGTAATTACACGTTTGTACATTTTGATTTGTGCCCGTGCAGCATATCCGCAATTTCGCGAACCCATTTCCTACATTGGTGGCATCCGATTATCACGCCACGTTCGAAGTCAGTGAGCTCGCCTGACTTACTCATTTTATCGGGAACGCAGAATTATGACCACCCAAGCCCCCACCAACGCTTTTATAGTGTTCGATGATTGATATAAAAAGGAAAGAACACAGATCTAACAACTAAAAAATAAAGTTGTATGTTGAAGTTAGAGATCTTTCTCTGAATTCTTGTTCGAGTAGTCTTTATTTGTTTACAACTAATATTCAATCAATTTTCTACTGAAATAAGTTAATAAAACCTTTTATATTTATACATTAGGGAATGAAGATGAATTTCACCACTAATAAATCAAAACAGATACCAAGTTTTGCTATGGAACTATTCTTTATTGATTATTAGATAAGTATGGTTAATGCTCAGCCTTTTCTTAATAATATATAGAAAATTAAAGGGAAATTTTAAATAATTATAATTGTATTGAATATCTGTCAGCGCCATGCTCAGCGATGAAATGGGGAAGTTATCAAATGTAATGACGCTAGTTTTCAAATTAAAAATATCAAGGCGCTTGGAAAATGAATTAACAACATTTACAGGCGGCTCTCGACTTTCGCACACACAGTAAACTCCCGATTATCCGCGGAATGGTGTGGCGCGGCAACCACGGAAAAGCGAATTCCGCGGATGATCCGAATTTAGACGAAAAAGGATGAAAATAAACACAAAACTGCTTTTAACATGTTTTATTTACATTGAAATAGGAGTACATACATTATAAATAATTAATTTTATTTTCTTTTACTTTATTTTCTTATTTTTTAACAAACAAAAATCGGTTAATTGTTTTTGTTTTTTCGTGTCGAAGCCCCCTACTTGGGCGTCGCTAAATGTGCTTCTTTTATTGTTTACCTTATTCTAGATTTAAAAAATGTTTGTTGATTCCGTAATTTATTGTGCAGTAAAAAAAAACAAATGGAAATAGGAGAGGTCCCCGGATAATCCGCAAAGCGGATAATCGGGATTTTACTATGAGAGGTCCGCGGATAGTAGCAATTTTAATGTACATCTTTATTCATTCATTCACAATACAATTTCATTGTCTCTAAGAAAGGCTAAAAAAACTAATATAAAAAATACTGATCTGGTCACGAAATATTATACATTATTTATCCATACACTTTGAGTTTGCAGGTTCTATCTCGTGCAGAGAAAAAGGGAACCACTTACTGGAGTTCAACTCTACTGGTTATTATTATTTTTATGTAAAAGATCCAAATCTTGGGTTTCCTCAAAAAAAGACAAAAATGGCGGGTCAAGGACCAAAACACATATTGCCAAGTGTAAAGAAGTGTGCAGCGAGGGTTAGGGATGTGTGATTGTGGTCAAAAATTTCCTGCCTCCTGGAGTTGTGCATAAGTGTTTTCGTGAAGCTCTAGTGTGCTTAGGCTGTGGTGAAGTGTGTGAGGCACCAGACAAATGGCGGACAGGATGGGTACAATATATACTCGGTCCTGCCTTTGAGGAATCACACGGACTTTGAGGAAAAAAGTAGATATGGATTCGAACCGACATCCTCTATCGTATGAGACCGAGAATAGCTGACAACTGAAATGAGATTTGGCTAATAGCGAGAATCAATGAAAACAAT
>JAFIDM010028281.1:0-11888 GCA_023159025.1 Thereuonema tuberculata | reverse complement strand
TATTTAATTTAGTCAAACTATTTGTTAGTACAAAATTTTTTAACTGGGCACCATGCATTTTCGTATTATTTACATCGTTTTTCATATTACTAATTCATCTTTGGTGAAGATAATATATTACTAATTGGAACTGTAGTTATATAATAATAATAATAATAATAATAATAGTAAATATTTTCAAACGTACCTCTGAAATAAATTTTTCTGCTCAGCAAATGTTGTAGTCTTGTAGAATGATAAAAACTCTGCTGATGCTAGTGAAACGATGTTCTTCAGGTGAAAACTCGAAATGAATAAGAAATCGTAAGGTAGAGGCTTATTTCAACCCCAATTCTCCTAAAATTCTCACATCAGTGTTAATTAAAAGGAAGGGTCGCCTTTTCCAAAAAGTCACTGTATCTTTGCGGTGCTTCAAAGGGTAACCCAATTTGTAGGAGATTCGATCAATGCTAATAGGGACTCGAGTTGGAAAGAAAGATTTTTACCTGGTTCAAATAAAAAAGCCGCCTCCCGCCCTACAAAGAGGGACCGTGACAATTTGTTAGGGTGAATGACCACAAAATTTACTTGTTTGGGATTATTACAAAAATCCAAACAGAATAATAACGGTATTTATTTTTATTCCAAAATAGCATTGTCTCTATACTGCATTATTTGTATAGAGACATAAGAATTGAATATATACTTTTATGTACACATATTATGCGTAGACGAAGCCAAAACCTTACTTACTCAAACCACATATTTTCCTTTTTTTGATTGGGGGCGGGGGGCGAAATATAGTCTCCTCCCCCCCTCTGCCTCACCCCCCAAACCTCCCCCCCCGTTCCGACGCCTGTTTTCTTACATGAAAGAAGAGTAGAAAAGACAGACTACATTTAAATTCTACTCTGCGATTGCCTAAATGAACACAGGACACTGACACTGAATAATAAAATTTTAAAAATACACAGTGTGCGACTTTAAAAAAAAAAACAAAAAAAAACATGGACGATTACATTTCATAAGCCAAGCGATGCAGACGTTGTAACCAAAACGTCCAAAAAAATCCATTTTCTAAAAGACAATGACGTTTTTAGCGCTCAGCTCACAGGAAAATAATAAGTCCCCTGCCGCCTCCCATGCCTGAGCACTCCAATGCAACGTCTACCCCCTTCCACTTCAAACCTACCGCCACAGTCATCACCGATTTCCTGGGATATACACTCAAAGACAAAAATACGCATATATTGGATAGACACACCAAAAAGCCAGGAAATGTCTGTTTCTTTTTATGTTTCCCTCATTTTCTGCTGTAATATGACACTTAATATTTTTGAATATTAATATTTGAACAGTACAGGATGTTTGTTTTTTCCTATTTTTTTGGCCGCTCCCTTTAAGTTGCCGCCCTGGGCTGCAGCCCGTTTAGCCCTAGTGTAAATACGTCACTGACCAGAACACCGCTAGAGAAATTCGTAGGTGTTCAAAAAAAAAGCTTAAAAGCTGTGGTAGCTTAAAATAAAATCTAAAACTTTAAGGGATAAAATCTTAAATCTGGAAAGAAATAGGCAAAATTAAAACCATATTTAGGTAATTAAACTTAAGTTCAAAGCTCCCTAATGTCTGTTAGGAATATAAAATTTTCCAGTTAAATTTAAAATATATAATAACCCTGACTAAATTATTGCCTACTCCTTCAGATAGAAAATATTATAATTAATAATCGTATCCTAGGATACCTCAACCCCAAATCTATGAAATAAAACAATTCCTTTTATCATGAATAGAACCTACTTATAGAAACATAGCTAATTTCTATTAAATAAAGTTAAATCTTAGCTTCGGAACTGATAATTTTAAATATTCCACAAGTTTACATTTAAACCTCTAAATTGATAATCTTAAATACCAAACAGCTTTACATTTCACAGGCAAAAAAAAAATAACCCTTTCTCAAGAAAGAAGAAAATTACTTAAAAAAAAAAAAAAAAACACTTGATATCTAAACTCTTGATACCAAAGAGTTAATAAATTAAAACAGTCTTATTCTTTTAAAACCAGGAAATTCTTATTTTCGTTAAGGAAAGGGTAAAATTATTTAAACCCAACCGCTAAGAATCTCAAACACAGATTCACTAGCTTTAATAAATAAATTGAAACAGTCTTCCACACATGACATTAGTATTAAAATATTTATTAAAATACTAAATGTAAGAGAGAAATTTTCAGGAAGTTTGCATCTTCCTTTTTTCAAGTCAATAATAGAATAAAGTCACAAACAATTTAAGAATAGGTTTGGCAACAAGTTAAAATAAAAACATGGACAATCAACAAATTAAATTGTTTTTTACAATTATAAATTTAGTATTAAATGGATGATAACATTCAAATTTATTGCTAATAATTTAAATCTATAATATTGGCTACTTTCTGGGTATTAAAATTTAAATCTTTAATGAGTACAACGGTATTAAAGTCTACTCCTTCATATCTATTGAAATTTTTTTCCTTTGAGTTCTTTGTAATACAACTTCCCTTATGCTTAATTAACATCTATCTAATGCTGCAACTAATTTAGGCATGATAGTCTTTCCTTCCTCTTTGGGTTATAATTCCAGAACTGATGGATTGAGATGTCGATGGCAAAGGTTCCTCCAGACTTTCATCAGAGCTGTTAGGTTGATCCTGTTGTTCTTGAGGATGTAAAGAGTCTTGCACAGTATCAGGTATCGACGAACTCGCAGAACACATTTACTAGAGTTTTTTTTTTCTCTTCTTTTAGCTTTCTCTGTCTTGTTCTTCTTTCTCTGCTAACTTTTTGTCTACACCCGCTAAACAATCTTGGTTCTCTTTGTCGTTGTAAAAATAGTCTTCCTCTATTTTCATTCATTCCTAAGCATCAGTGTGTGCTATGTGGAATCAATTATCTAAATTATTTTGAAAATTTTTCTCACATTGTTTATGTCTTTTTTTTTTTATTTTTTAAATTTTTTTGCAACTTTTTCCAAGCTTGATAAATGTCCACAAGTTTTTTCACACAGTTAGGTATAGCTCTAATAGGTATTCTAGCTTTTCCCCAGAATATATTACACTCTCAAACAAGAAGATTTGCGCTTTCACTGATAGTCAATTTAACTTCACGAATATTAAAAAATAGAACTGCAAGAACTTGGCGATTAAACGGTAACTTTGCACCAGTTATTTTATGATTAATGTCACCAATCAAGAAAATACCTTTTTTTATTGCTTCGTAATTCAAGCGACATATTTTAAATGTAAAACAATGCATGTTAATTAGTCGACAATCCAACAGCCAATAAGAAAGCCGCAATAGTGCGCTGCAACTCGCATGCAACGTGTATGAACGTGTTTCAATGCAAATCTGCACGGGTTGCCATTATCGAAATAAGCTAAAAATTTGCTTCTGAGTGTTTTAGAGGCTAAGGAACAAAACTAAGACCTATGCATTAAAAAATAAAAACTTTAAAAAATAAGGGACACCCTAGTGAACGGTCATTGGTTAACGTAGTGGAATCTGACAGATTTAGACAAATTGATAATCGTGTTAATCATTAAACAATTGCAGAGACCCAAGCTACCACCAGAGAACATACAAGTTGTGACAGGAGTTATTTTTGCTTCCTCTTAGAATAACTCTAAAAGAGGGTTTCAACTTACCCCACTTTGGGGAAAAGTGGGAAAAAAAAACCCCATAATGTAAAATATAAAGGATTTCCAAAACCATAAATAAAGAACTCACACCAGACCTAGACATTTGTCATATCAATCACTTCCAAGGGACTAGTAGAAGAAGAGATAAATTGACTTACGATAACTTCAACTAAATCAAAACACCCAGAACCGTTATCTATAATATTGTACAGTTAGTCTCGAGATTTGAAATAAAGTTTAAATGCCCAATATGAGTCCTTATTATATGTTCCCTATGATTTAAATCCCTTACTTCAAAATTTACAGGAAAGTTTACTGCTACGATTTCATAGTTCTTTAAGGTTTTTTCCTACTTATCTTAAAATCAAAAGAAACTATTTCCCTTAAAAGAAATTTGTACTTGATTTTCATAGTGTTTAACCCTAACAAACCATCCACATCACTAGGTACTAAGTAGGCGTCTATACAAAAATTATCAATAAACAAATGATTGCTGAGAATTTCCAGTTGGCTTTCGTTGATGTACCTTATAGTTATCTTTCTATGCGATCCATCAGCTAACGAAGCGGTAATATTGTATATTCAGCCTCAATGAAAATCGGCTCTAATTCTTCATTCAAGAATGAATAATCGGCACCAGTATCAACTATTAATACCAAACTTTTATCTTCCTTCAATTTAAGTAAAACTTTTGGTTTATAAAAAGGTTATTCCTTTACAAAACCCTCTGCTAAAACCACCTTACTATTCTGTATATGATAAAAATCTTTGACAATGTTGACCCAGCTCTACCAATCAAATTTGCAAAAATAATCTTTATACTTAAAAGAATTATTTTTCATTCCCTGATTATTAGGACCCTACTATGTCGACTCCAATATGGCCCTTAGGGTTTTTCTGCTTCGAGGATGTAGTCTTCATTGAGGAGTTAGCAGACTATTGACTTAAAAATTTTGTTGTCACCCCTAGGAAAACCTTTATTCTTCTTACAACCACGTGAATTAATGGTAAAACCAAACCGACCACAATAAAAGCAATACAGCCCATATGTTTGGGTAGCCTCGTCTTTATTCACAGTCTGAACCTAAGGGAGTTAGTTTACTATCTTTCATCATGCATGATTTAAATTGTGATGAAGACACTTTACTGTGACTCGGCTTTTTCCATCCATCTCATCTCTTCACACCTTTTTCCTTTTACTGCCATATCTTCTAACTTTTGGAATCATCCGGGAAAATAAAATAGCGATATTCAACTAGCAGCCCTCTAAAAACCATATTCATTAACTGGAATTCTGAAATAAGACTTTCTAGAACTAAGGCTTTCTGTTTCACTCTTGATATAAATGCATCTAACAATTCCCCTTTACCTTGTTTCATCTCATAAAAGTTTCAACATATCCTCTTTAACAGTGATTGGTTCTCCTTTGCAATTAGTTGCTTGGCTTGTTCAATTTTGCATTTCACTTCTCTGAGAAACATCACCCTCTGCTCCAACAGCTGCTTCACGGAAGAAATCTCATTGTTCTTCGCAGCCAACAGCCAATGACTGCATTTCCTTCATCAGGTTCAGTTCCTTTTCCACTTGCGACGCCAGGCGGTCATCCAGCGGTGACTGCATCTCCTGGATCGTCTGCGTAGCGCGCTCACACTCCTCGCTTAGGCACGAGTTCTCCTCCTCCACCTTCTCGAGTGATTTTTTAATTCTTTCGCTCTCTGCTCGTTGTATCCATGTCGTGTTGGATACAAATTAATTTCTTCCTCGGGTCGTTTATGTCCTTATTCAAGTTGGTGATCTCGGTTGTTCTCAGCTCGTCCGTGTGTTGCAGAATCTCTACTTTAGAAGACAGGAAATCTTTTTCCTTCTGGACTTCCTCTAGCGTTTCGATGAGCCTCTCCCTATTATTCAACATGTCAGAGTTCTTCTTTTTCAGCTCCGCAACTTGGGCCACCAGTTGCTCCTTCTCCGCCTTAGTCTCCTCCAACTGCACAATCCATTTTTCCAGCTCCTTTCTCTGCATTTCGCCCACTCGAATCATGCTCTTCTCCTTACGCATCATCTCAATCTTCACCTGTGCCTCCAAGGTTTCCTTGGTGGCCTTCAGTTCCTCCTGCAGAAGCTTGATGTAACATTTCTGCTTGTCCACCAGAGCATCCCTAGTGTTCAGCAGCAGCGACTTCTCCTCCACATCTTTCAATAGTTCCTAGTTTTCGCTCTGCAAAATTTTAAACAAATTTAAAAAATATACAAATCATAATATCATTCAAAGACTAATATTTGGGTATTATTTTACAACAAAAATTAAATACAATTTCTTGAAAAAAAAAATATTATAATAATATTATACCAATAAATTATAAAATAATAACTTAGTTTTCCTTATTTGATTCTTATTTAATTATGAAAATGCTATCTGATCTAATACAAATAATGGGAAATGTAAAAATTATAAATATTATACGAAACAAAAAAAAAATGTTAAAATTAGTAATATATTCTAAAAATACTTCAAGTAATAAAATAACAAGGGAATTCTTTATGAATAATAACATACTTCGAAATTTTTATACGATTTAATAATACTTATATTACATGAACAATACAAATTCGAATACAACTATAATCTTCGAGGTATAGAATATGTAACTTTATAACCAACATTTTTAATAATTATGCCACCCATATAAATTACTACCGGATGTGATAAATAAAGTAAATCTAAAAAATTTACCGAAATTTTCTAAATTATCAATTTAAAAAAAAATCTCATTAGAAATTTGCTAATAATAAGATTTATAATTCTAGAATTTACTTTTCACTTTAATTAAGATTTTTTTTTTTACTATTTCTTGTAACTGTGCTTACAATTATGAAATGTATAATGCCTACAAAAGTTTAAAATATAGTTATAAATTTGGTGCTATAGTCACTATAAAGCCAATTACATAATCAATTTGTCAGAAACTACAATTACTTATGATTTCATGTTCGAAAGTTAGTCTAGGCAAGTTCGAAATGAAATCCTTAAAGGAACTGATCGTTATTGAAAATCTTTACGTTAAGCCGTGCTTCAAGCATAGGAACTCTGGCAGGTCTGCAGGCCCATGTTCGACGCGTTGCATTTCGCTTCCACGCACTGCAGAGTCTGGTGCCTCCTTGAGGCGCAGGCGGAGATTGAGATGATGCGTTACGAAAGGGCGAAATGCTGAGAAAGGAGCTGGAGGAGACTATGGCAGAGGAGGAGGAACTGGTGGCCCAAGTTGCGGAGCTGAAAAAGAAGAACTGACATGTTGAACAATAGGGAGAGGGTCATCGAAACGCTAGAGGAAGTCCACAAGGAAAAAGATTTCCTGTCTTCCAAAGTAGAGATTCTGCAGCAAACGGACAAGCTGAGAACAATCGGGATCACGAACTTGAATAAGGACATAAATGACCTGAGGAAGAAATTAATTTGTATCCAACACGACATGGATACAACGAGCAGAGAGTGGAAGAATTAAAAAATCACTCGAGATGATGGAGGAGGAGAACTCGTGCCTAAGCAAGGAGTGTGAGCGCGCTACGCAGACGATCCAGGAGATGCAGTCACAGCTGGATGACCGTCTGGCATCGCAAGTGGAAAAGGAACTGAACCTGATGAAGGAAATGCAGTCATTGGCTGTTGGTTGCGAAGAACGAGATTTCTTCCGTGAAGCAGCTTTTGGAGCAGAAGGTGATGTTTCTGAGAGAAGTGAAATGCAAAGATTATCCTCTTGCCTAGAAAAAGACAAAAGTGGCTTTAATGACTGTAAAGCCACTTTTCTGTCTTTTTCTTGGCAAGAGGATAATATATCTAATATTGTGGAAATCTTTCCACGATTCCCAACTTTTCATTTTACAGTTCACCCAAGCTGTCAAATCCTTACGAAACAACCTTGGAAGTATCTCTTTTATATCCTCAAATTCTAAGTTATGGGACTCTTAAATAGTAGAGATGTCATATAAAAATTCTCTTATTTGACCTTCCATACCCCTTGAAACTTCAAATGCGAAAACAACATTAGCTTCTCCCTAAAATTCCTTTTTCCATTCCTTCCCATCTCTTCTTTACGAGATTGTAAAGAATCTCTAATAGCACTTGCTTGACCAGAAGAAACAATTATTAATTCCTTGAGAGAATCGACTATTAAGTTACTTTGCCTTTTCTCTGATTTCATCCAATTAACCAAAATCCTTTCTTCATCTAAATGAGACACATCCACTTCTTCAATGTCTTCCCACCTAACAAATTCGCTAAAGCCTTCTACCTCATTCTCTAAGAATGCATTTACACATTGGCTTACTTTATCTTGCAAGCTAGCCAAGGATCCCTCTAATGATATATGTAAAGATTTCAATACCTTCATCAAAGCGGACCTTTTTAAGTCTTCTACGGACTACACTTGATAAATTAGATTAGACAGGATGGCGGCCCCTTCTTCCTCCATGTTAAAAATCTTATAAATTCCCAGTAAGTACTATAGCTGTAAACTACACTTAGAACTGAACCATACTCTGCTACCATTTCCTGTAATGGACCTACAACTGTAGGAGGAATAAACCCGTTACTAGCAGTTGTAACGCTGAAGAAGTAAAGTTCTAGTGCTAAATAAATTGTGCTGGGCCCAAGTTGATGAAATAAAATTCTACTAACTCGAGTTAAATGTAGACAAAATTAATTTATTTCGAACTATCCTTGAATTTTCTCAACTGGCTTCTTGTTACATACAGTTCATTGACATCCCATAATCCCTAGCAAGGAAGTTAACTAACAAAACAAATCTATAATCTTATAAGAAAACAACCTAAAACAGGATCCTTTATCACTCTTAACTATGATTGCCTAAAGATTTTACTTGTATAGCTATATCCCACTCTTAACTATGATTGCTTAAAGATTTTACTTGTATAGCTATATCCTTATCTCACTACTAAGTAGATACATTATTAATGTCTAATACTAGGAATAATTAATAACCAAATTAGATGTACATACAGATGACTATAAAGTAAATTTTCCCATAAAACTTTGAGAAGTTTACAGCTGTGGATTTTAAACACTTACAGAAAACATTAACTAATGAAAGGAACTTTTTAACCCCTAATACATGTAATTTCTTTAATATAACCTGTCACCCATATCACTCTCAATTTGTCTTTAGACTGTAACTAACTGAAAGTTCAATTATACTTATTCTATTCTTAACTAAAAACGTCATTAGGATTAACTAACAATAGTACATATCCCTTCAGTTGCTTCTCTTTTTTTAGGAATGCCTATGCTTTTCACGTACTCACATATATCCTAAATTTTACTTTCACTATGTGAATAACTCACCTCAAGTTAAAGGTTACCGTTTTCCCCGATAGTAGCACTTTTTAAGATTTCACACTTTATTGATTTCACCTAGGAGGATTTCAACCTCCCGCTCTTAGAATTAAAAACTACTGGTTTTAGTAACTCACTGTATTCACTGAAATCACTGAGTCTGTAGAATAGTCTAGTTGACCATTATTGAATAAAAACCCAACGATTCAAGACTAACATCCTATATTGTTCCAGTTTCTACTTGCTTTGACGATACTGTTCATAAACCTACGCTGGAGGAACAGGAATAACTGATACTTCTCCTATTCCACTCTGCAATCATTAAGTAGAGGAAATTTACAGGTTATATACTTTCATCAAATGGAAAATACAAGTAATTCCTTTTGAGATCAATAGACTTTTCCCACTTTTAGCAGAGAACAGCACACGTGTTGTTGAATTGCAATGTCAGTATATAACAGATACCTCTAATGACAATATCTGTACTCACAGTACACTTAGTGTTTTCCGGCTGAACAGGAACTGTAGCTGGTTAAGCAAAACTTCGGAAATTCGACATTGTTCCCTCCTTGTTCAAACCATAGACGTAACTTGTAGACCTACGTTGTCAATAACAAGACGCCTATAGTCATTAATGTTCTATTTGGAAATGCTGCTCCAGTTGGTTTTGACTGCTTAATGCAACTTGGCAATGATTAAAACTAATCTTCGGAACCACAACTTTTTTTTCCTTTAACCTGGAACTTCATGAGTAGCTCGCAGACTCGAGTAGTTAATACAGGAACACCTGTAATTTTTAAGGTTCTGCTCGGAGTTTTCGGTGAAAATTCCCCTGTCATAATGAAAGAAGAATCTCATGTCACCACTTAGTTCTTTACCTCCAAGTCTTTCCTTTTCCAAGGCAGTTAAAATACCCAGAGATATCTGATGCGGTTAAGTATTTGTCCATGGTCAGACAATAATAATGGCATTTTTACTCTAAAAATATGCTGTATGTAAGCTAAAATCTCAATGTAACTATGTCTATTTTAAGAAACTGTGTATTGCACAAAGTATTTGAAAGGTTAAATTTAACAGACAACCCTTCCATCTATAAATTCTAATTAGTAAACCTTATTTAGTAATTTAGTTACTATTTTTCCTTATTTTTTTTTTTTTTTTATCCAAATCAATAAATAAGTTAGGGAGAAAGAAAAACATCTTCAAAGCTTCACTGAATAAGACTAAAGTAAACTTATTTAGTACAGAATTAGAGCCAATATTTGAAAAAATATTGTATATTAATATTTTTATTAATAATTATCAAACAATAATTAAATCAGTTGATACCAATTATTTAAATTTTAAGTTCTTCATTCTTTATTAGTAACTGTGTAGTTATATTGACATTAAGTAACTAAAGAAAAAATAATTAATAATAGATATATTAAAATAAATGAGAAATTTCATATCTTAATGTCTAACATATGCAACTAATTTACTTATTTTGTGATATGAAATTGTGCAGTGCATTATAATAACTAGGGCTAGGATTTATATGCACAAGTCTAAAATATGCAAAAACATGCAAAATCCAATATTATTTTTATTAATTATTGTTTATTATTTTTCTACAAAAAAGGAGAATGATGCGTCTGGTAGATAAGTTTAAGTTTTTTTAAGTTGCAATATTTTTAAGTTTCAATAGGTACTTTATTTCTTCACCTTACTTTTTCTGATTGCAAAACACAACTAGCAACTTTTCAAGGTTTTCTGTTGTCAAACTTTGTAACAAAGATATTTTTGAATGCTGAAAATAATCGTTCAACATCACATGAAGTTATTGGAACAAAATTTTAGGGCACAAATTTGTGAGTTTGTAAATTTGTTGAAGCTATCCACTCTTTCTTGGCACTCTTCATTAGTGATGTTATGTAGTAATTATCAGAATTATTAGCTAGAACATTTCATGTTTCATTGTTTATTTTTCAAGACTATTATATTGAGATTTTGTTATTGTATTTGCTTTTCTGTGAAAATGGATTATTTATCTGAAACATTTTGGAGAATAGTTGAAGTTTGTGATGATTGATATATTTTGTCTATCTGTTATTACTGTGAAACTGAAATATTTAGTAAGATTTAAGTTTTGAAGGCATGCTATCAGACTTTTTTACACAACTTTTCATCTAGTTTCCATTCTGGAATTCAGTCCATCATTTTCTTGGTGCATTGCTTTTTTTTCTTGACCATTTTTATTTTCCAGGCATTTTAACGGAACAAGTATCCTGTTGGTTGAAATATTGTTTTTGCATTTCTGAATAAAGATCATTTCAACTATTTATCTTGAGCTGGAGATTGAAAATTTTCGTTAGTGGTCCCCCCCCCCCCTCAGTTCTACTAAAATTATTTTCTGAGTTACTTCCATTTCATTGATTGCTTTTTTTTTTAGATATACCTTATACTTTTAACACGAGATAAGTATAACATATACTTTTTAGATATATGTCTTCATTATGTATTGTTTGAGTTTTATTCTCTATTTGCTTAAGACCATTTTTCTCAGTGTTTTATTTGCTATGTAATCATGCTCAGTATCATACACTTTAGCAGTTGTGTCTAAACAACCTTTCTTCATTCACAGATAAAAACTATCATAGACATTTAAATTGCTTTACGTAATAAATTTATCAGTGGGATTATCAGTAAGTTCTAACAATAAATATTGATGATTAAAACAAATTCTTTTTTCCAAATTTATTGGTAATCAATCTGTTTCCATTTGACATATTTATTTTGCTTGTCTACTTCTAATTATATTTTAATTTCAAAAAATGTGGGGAATTGTTTTTTGTTTTTTGTTTTTTTTTTCTGGTTGTAAAACTTTTATTTGAAAAACTGATAAACA
>JAFIDM010028280.1:0-11888 GCA_023159025.1 Thereuonema tuberculata | reverse complement strand
TCAAAGGAGGTTTATGAAGCTGCGATTTTATCTTTTATAGCGGAATGGTTTTTTTTTCTGCCTCAAGTTAACTTAATTACATTGTAAAGGAGGTCTTTTAGTAATTTTTGAAAACATGTAAACATGAAACAAATGTAAGCGAATTGAAGCGGTTGCAGAAATGAAAAACTAAGTTTCTACTGAACTCCATTGAAATAACAGTTATTATACACAACAAAACTATAAAATAGTTCATCTCAGATTTCTTTAGTTAAGTGACTTTGCTCGATTATCATAATATTTTATTGTAATTTAATAATATTTTTCGACAATGCTGGGGTAGTAATATTATTTTATTTTCTATTCCAAAGTTTGGAAATGTTACGATAAATTGACCTATTTTTTTTATTTATTGATTGTAAAATGATAAAGGAGAAATTTCATCAATTATGAAAGCTTAAGGTAATAAACGTTCAGTATTTATGATGAGAATTAAATATATTTAATGAATAATTAGAAAATTCTTCTTTAAAATACTTTTACAAACAATGCTTTCGTGGATGATTTGTTTTGATTTTATTGTTATTCACGTGTGGATGTTTTGTTATATTTAGTTTATTTGTTGATTCTAGAAAAGAAAGATATTTTCTTTTCTTATGTACACCTTGAGGAAGTTCTTTGAATAAAAGAACGAAATATTGGTGATGATTGATGTATTGTCTATGTTTGAAGAATTTGATATATTTGAAGAATGCTTTCTTCATTTGGTTAAAGTTTAATTTTCATGTCATCTACTAAATGCTTATAACAACAAGTTTTCATTGTATTATCTACTAAATGCTTTTTGCTTATTTATTAAAGCTTCACTTTTTCTTTCTTGTCTTTTTTTTTCCTCACTATTGAATTGAACTTTTTGCTTATCTTGAAACAGTGAAGGAAATTCTTTCATGAAATTAATGCCATTTAAATATTTTTTGTAACTAATAATAAATACGGAAAGATCAACTTGTTTTATGAATTGCTATTGGGAAGAAAAACACTATGAGAATGTAAATCAAATCTAATTCTCTAGATCTTTTCAAGAGATTGATATTTAGTAAATGAAAGAAAACAAGAGAATGCGTAAGGTGGACAATGATAATAAAGGCATAGATGAGGGGGCCACAATCAGAGCCGTTTCTAGGCGTTCTGCCACCCTAGGCGAGAACTGAAAAAAGGCCGCCCCCTCCCTTTCACTACCATCACTCTCTATACACTTCCTGCCCATTCCACCACCACAAACATCCAAAGACACAATAATGTCAACAATGCGAATCTTCTATTATACATTGAATCATTAAACCCGTTATATCCCCCTAATCATAAAATCGGTTGTGACTTCGTACGTTTGTAATTAACTCCCTGAAGTTAGGTAGCATGTCTTTTGTTGTTTTGAAATGTCAGATTGACAGATCAAAGTGAGGATCAAAGAGCAGATTAAAATGTTGTGACTACTCCCGTTCTAGGACGGGTCAAGACCCTTAGTTTATATTTTAAACTTGCAATTTTTATTACCCATAAAGAAGAGCATATTCCACCCATAAAGAAGATTATGCAAAATGAACAGTACCTATTATTGTGCATAATCCCCGTTGCTATCTAGGACCTCTTGCCATCTTTCTGGTAGGAGATGAATCCCACGGCGCGGCGGTAAAATTCCGGCGGTTTCGAGTCAAAAAAGTCTTGGATGCAGTTTTCACAGCATCAAGATCATCAAAGATTTTCTGACTGAAGGAATAATTCAACGCACGAAATAGGTGATAGTCAGTTGGTGCCAAGTCAGGAGAATAGGGAGGGTGGGGTAAAACCTCCCAACCAAAGCCCAGTAACTTTTGGCGAGTGATAACAGCAGCATGTGGCCTAGCGTTATAGTGATGAATGAGAACACCATGACGATTGATGAGAACTGGCCGCTTTGCTACCAAATTTAAAGGCAGCCAGTCTAACTGTAGAGAGTAGAAGGCAGCATTAATGGTTTGGTTGAGTTGCAGGACCTCTCAGTGAATTATTCCCTGCACATCCCACCACACACTTGATAACACCTTCTTGGGATGAAGTTCAGCTTTCGAAGTCGATGCAGGCGGATCAGAAGGACGACACACTGTCTTACGACGATCCACTTCTCATCTCCTGTCACAATTCGTGTCAAGAATGAGTCATTTTTGTACCGGGAAAGCAAGGAAACACAGGTGGCGATTCGGTCATCCCGTTGCTTAGTTGTCAGGTTATGTGGAATCCAACGATCCAACTTTCTCGTAAAACCCAACTTAACCAGCCATCTCTCGACCGTTGTCCGGTGTACGTTGAAGGTCTCCGCTAATTCTTGCACGGTTGGGTTGGGCTGTTCCTTATGGCTTGGTCAATATCGTCCTCTCCAACGTGTGATGGCCGTCCACTCCTAGCCTGAACTTGGCAGCTTCTGTCTCCTTCCCTAAATTTACGAAACCATCGACGACATGTGCTTTCGTCTATTGCATCCTCCCTATAAACTTGACAAACATTGCGACAATTCTGCGGCTGCCGTACTCTTTTTATCGAACTCGTATAACAAACAATGTCTTATATGCTCCTTCTCGCGTTCCATCTTACGCTCTCTGACATGTTTTTTGGGATCATTAACTTTGTGAGACACGATGCATTTATATGTGAAGCATCTGATTGGCAGACGATTTGCGTCATTACAATGTCATGTGTGAGGACAATTCCATTGCAAATTCTCATATCCAAAAACGGGTAGAACTTTTGCACTCATCCAATACAACATATGATCATCCAGGCTAGAAGGCTTAACTGCATTATAATGATGTGTTCTTCCTCCTAATGCAATGTTACCTTCCTTGCCTTTATTTTAACAATCTTTAATAAGATCTGTAATGTCAAGCTGATAAGCCAAGTATTTTTCTATTGAAATTGTTGCTAGTCCCACAAGTCGCTCTTGGCTCATTGAACTCCGCAGATACGTTTTTATTATTTTGAGTTTTGAGAAACTCCTCTCAGCACTTGCAACCGATATCGGTAAAGACAAAAAAATACGAAGAGCTACGAACAAATTAGGAAAACCATTTTCTAACTTGTTTTGGCACAAATAGTTTAGCACATATTCGAGTTTCGCATTTTGTTGTATTCGGTGGCTTATTCCTGAAAGTTCGGAGCACAGATGTTTCGTCAATATCCTTCAGAAAAGATGTGGTTTCTCCAGTGCTACGCCGAGTTAGAGCTGTTTCCAATTTGATGCACGAATCCATGAGTTGTTTGGAAGTTTTCATTTTGAGATCATTTATATTATATAGAAATCCAAACAATCTTGCAATTTCATTAAACTACATTAATCGTTCTATTATAGAACTAATTGCCGTGTCTAATATTGCAAAATAAAAAGTCACTCTGATCTTCTGTTTGGGTGAGCGATGGGTTCATCTTCGGATTCGTAAGCGAATTGTTTCCTTTTCCTCCTTATTTCTGGCTGTAAAATCGACTCAATATTGATTTCTTCAGCTAGCTCTCGAGCATCAAGCAAAACTCTCTCAAATTCTATATCACTCCTCATGTTTGTCAAATACTCCTCTATATTTTTGAGCTCTTTTACCGTTTTCTCAAGAGTAAAGTGTTTCTCTTACAGCAGTTTACTGGTCAAATTCATTTGAAATAATATTTTCTGCCACTTTACAATAGCTACAAGAAACTTAAAGGAAGTTATGCTGTTTAGAATTCCTTTATCCTCTATCTTAGTCATGGTAACAGAAAGAGCCTTTGAGAGTTGAATCTTCAGTAAATTCAAACAACGCATCATATACATGTGGTAACTGGTACCTGATGGGTGTTAAGGCATCGATCCTACTTGACCACCGTGTAATACTTTAGAGGTTTTAGAGTCAAAAATGATATATGACGTTTCAGTACATCTCATCGACGTGTAGATGCGGAAACAAATACATAGTCATTGAACGATATTGAAAAAGGCTGTTCCCTCAGTGCAACATGAAGCAGCGTCATTGACCACGATATTCAGGGTGTGGGAGCTGCAAGGGACGTAGAAGGCACACAGATTTATATACAGAATTTTCTTCTGCAGACCAATTTCCTTGCCCTTCATGTTACTCCCGTTATCATAGCTCTGACCCCGTAAGTCTTCAATTGACAATGATCAACCTTGAAGCTGATTAATCACAACACGATTCATCGATCACCCCTGGTTTCAGTTACTGGTACAAATCCCAAAAAGTGTTCTTTTTATTTGGGAAATCATGTAACACCCTTGTTCGGTTTTACATTCCCTATTAAAAATGAATAATATGTAGCAGAGTTTGTATGGGTTATTCCAATCTAACGAACACACACACAGACACATTTAAGGACATTCAACAATTTATTGAAAAATGAATTTACTTCAAATACTCTGACTAATATCACTATTATTAATCTTCATTTCATTACTCAATAATACTTCCAGTATTCATAATGATTTAATATGTCTATTGGTTAATAGTTCAATCAATAATTAACAGTTCCATAGCAATGGTTTTATGACACCGTATGTGATTATCCATGGTTAATTTCACCTTATGATCTATACATATTTATTGATGAATAATCAATAAACAACTTCTTAATAATAAAGTTAATTATAATTCAAACTTGATATTTCATCGATGCACTAAGTCTCAATGATATTTCATTAGTTATAATTGTCACTTTAGTAATATGGAACTTCACTTAGGAATTCAATACTTTTCACAAATAGATGAATAGTTTAATTCTGAGTCACTAAATCAAATATCAATAACTGTTTATCTTGATGATTCGAATTATATTTAGTTAAAGTTAATCAGACTGTTGTCTTGAGAATAATAAATATTTATCCCTCCATCACTTCGTCGAATTTCGTCATATCAAGAACAATTAGTTTCTCAGTTCAGCTTTCAGAAAAATAATCTTTTCCTCTTTAATAGTAACGTTCTTTAATTATGGAATGACCGCTCTGATCATTGATTCTTCATTCACGAGAATAACAAAGAAAATCTACTTACAAGTTCTTGATGATTTTCGAATTTCGCTCCATTGGAGAATCGGCATCCATTTGTTGAATTCAGCTTCAATGAAGAATTGACGTTCTTTGTAGCCTTCTTCCATGATGCACACTAAAACACATGGACTGGCAAGATGTACTTTCGCTTAAGTCATCCTTAGTTTGTTGAAAAACTTATCGGCAGAGACACATCGCCAGTCACGCCGCTCGCCGCCATTTATTTTTTCGAATACGCATATCACGTCTCTGCGCATGTCACTTTTACTACATTCATGAATGACGTCATTATTTGTAAACAACCAAAGATTTCTCTTTTCTTAAATTTCTTCACCTCTAATAAACAATACAATATAATGTTCAAGCACGATTTTAATAATAATTCATATAATATTTTTCCTTTACTTCAGATCCACACTTTTATTTGCATGAAGCAGCTTTCCTGAAATTCTTCATCAGAAAACTGAACTCACGCTGTTCCTCAAGCTTGTAGGATGTCCACAAATCTTATTATCATGGTCATTTGTTCCTTGTGACTGATATCTGGGTGCAATCAAGAATGATTAAAAATTACTTAGCATTTTTTACGATTGATATTATTTTATCTTTGATATTATTAGAGAGCAGTTGGATTACTTATATTTACTATCTAGTAACGTAATTCAAAACGAAGTAATGTCTTTTTTCATTATTTTGTATTCTCCTGAGATGTTCATTCATAAAAGGATCAAACAATGCAAGAAGTTCCACAATTTTAAGAAAATTGCCATTGTCATAAGCATGCAGTTTATCGCTGATGCCACGAAAAGCCAAATTTGCACCTGAAACTCTTACAACAGCTATTACACGCTCTAAGATCTGATTCCAGTACTTTTCTTCTTCTTTAAGCTTACTAATACTAAAAGTAAAATATCGAGTATAACTAAAAACATAAACAGAACCACTCAATACAACCGATACTTGAGAATAACCTGCGAGACAAAAATGTCCTTGTGCACACGTGTGCACAGGGCGCAAGAGGAAGGGTTGTATCAAGTCGCGGCATAGCACACGCGCCTCTTTCCAGAATTCTTTGTTTAATTATTAATAATTTCGCTGTTTGATATACACTCATGGACAAAAAAATTAGCGCACCAAGAAGGAGTCGTCAAAATGAAATGAAAATTTACATACGTAACGACTACTTTGATATAAGTAAATGATTAGAAAATCAAAGAAAAAGGATAATTTATTTCAGAGAAAAAGGCAAAAGAACGGAGGAGTTAATACTCCGTTGGACCCCCTCTAGCGCGAATGCACGATGCGATACGATCGGGCATTGAGTCATACAAGTTCTGTATGATGTCTTGAGACATTTCGTTCCATATTTGCTGTAACCTTGCCTCTAGTTCGTTCAAACTCGTGGGATGCCCAACTCGTCGTCCCAAATGATCCCAGATATGCTCGATTGGAGACAAATCTGGGGATCGGGCAGGCCAAGGAAGGGTAGTAATAGTGCGGAGACAGTCTTGTGACACCCTTGCCGTATGAGGCCGAGCATTGTCTTGTTGAAAAATGGCTCCTGGGAGCCGTTGCATGAGTGGCAACACATGTGGTTGCAGGATTTCATGAACATACCGCTGGGCTGTCATGGTGCCACGGAACAATACTAGGGGTGACCGTGTATTGTAGGCAATGGCACCCCATACCATCATACCAGCTGTGGGAGCGGTGTGTCGCTGTACAGCAAAGGCAGGATTGAAGCGTTCACCACGGGCTCTCCACACACGAACACGATTGTCATCACTGCCGAGATTGAATCTGGATTCGTCGCTAAAGACGACCTGGTTCCATTCCGCTGCAGTCCAGTTTCCTCGTGCGCGGCAAAACTCCAAACGGAGGCGTCGATGGGTGGGCCTCAAGGGCAGCACAAGTAATGGGCGCCGCGATACCAACTGTCCTTCAGCCAGGCGCCTTCGTATGGTTCGAGAAGACACAGCGGCCCCTAGTGAAGGTGCTACCTGTGCCTGGATGGCGGCCGATGAAGCAGTTGGCTGTACGCGTGCATTTCTGACTATGTGGCGGTCTTCTCGACGACTGGTCTGTCGAGGGCGTCCTGAGCCTGGTCTTCGTGTACATGACATCTCTCGGGTCCACTGGTCCCAAAACGTCCTCACAACACAATCAGAGCGGCTTAATTGACGAGCTACTCGCCTAGCTGACCACCCAGCTTTCATCATCCCGACGATTCTCCCTCTCTCAAACTGCGACAACTGCGTATAGTGTCTTCGAACACGGTGTAATGGCGTGTCTACCTCAGCTCTTCCTTTGTAAATGATTCAGCACACTCAAACAAGCTTTGGTTACCTGTTTTATACTCCACAGAGTACGATGTTCAACGCCCTCTACCGGCTATACGTAATGCGCAATCACGCTGCATTTCTAATCATTTGCATATCTCCCCGACATGTACCTTCATTGCAAGTTTCGTTACGATCCCGCAATTATTTCTTGGTGCGCTAATTTTTTTGTCCATGAGTATATACAAAAAATTATTTTTTTCCGTCCTTCGGACGCCCTAAAATCTTGCCGCCCTAGGCGGCTGCCTAGTCTTGCCTAACGGTTGAAACGGCCCTGGCTAGAATCAAACACAGCTAAATCCATGTTTTGAAATTTTACAAAATTTTATTTTTTTTAAGATGGTAACGTTGTATGAAGAAATCTTCAAAAAACTTACAGTAGGAATTAGAACTCAATGGATAGCACACTGAAAGCCTATAATGACAGTTTTATTCTTTTATTGAATAATTAAAATGTATTGAATAATTAAAATGGATTTAGCTGCCTTTGATTCTAACCCCCTCATATAGGCTTACTGTATATAAACTGCTCACCCAAGTTAGGGGATATTGCGAAATAAATATAATCAAAATCAAAAACATTTTGAGGCATTTGAGTTTCTTTATTAAAGAACATCATCAGAGAAGCAAGTGACACGAAAATGGAAGTTGCATGAATACGCAAATGAGGTGTAGAATCTATTTATCGGGATTGAGCAGGATGTGACACATGGACAGGGGTTAACATTCGCATGTCAAACGTGCAAAATGTGTCGCATATTGACTGCTCACAAGGGAATGGTTAGGCTTGTCAGTCCGAAACATCCCTTGAAATTTTTATCATTTATTCAGAATCTTAAGTAGTTTACGTATACCAAATTTTAGCTGCTTTTTTGCACTGAAAGGGGGTTAAAAAAAATGCTAAAGTTACAAGAAATACGTCATCACTCTTTGCTTGCCACACCATGACGTCACTATCTCTCGCTGGATCATGACCCTCTGTATCTCAAGGCTAAAGCGCTTTGACGTCACAGCCCCTCTGACGTATGTGGACGAGGCCGTTGTCTTTCTTGTCTTTTTGACAGTCGACATTGAGTGACAGCCATGTTTGCTGATTGATTAGTCAAGTGGATTTGAAGCTGCATTTGTTTCAAAATCAACTTACCAGGTCTAAAATACATTGTTTTGTATTTATTTATATTTGGCAAGTTTACTGAAACAAGTTTTTTTCTGTGTTTTTTATTTATTTGCTAATTAAAATGGTCAACAAATGCTGTGTTCCGAATTGCAAAGGTAACTACAAAAACACTAAGAAAGTTAGTGCTTTTTCATTTCCTGCTGACGAAGAAATGAAGAAAAAATGGATGAAAGCTATCCCACGAAAAGATTATGAACCTACAATTTATTCAAGAGTAAGTAAATGAAATATTATTTCACTATTATTGTGTAAATTAAAGCTTTTCCAACTGAACAGTGAAACGCTTAGCACGTGGCTATACTTCCATTGGCAACACTCAACGCTTCTTTATTTTATTTTATTTTTTTATTTTTTTTTTGTGATTAAATTTTGGGATTTGATCTTACAGAAAAATTTATTATATTAGATTAGAGTTATGTTTCAAAAAAGCTCAAAGAGTGTTTTAATGATTTTTTTTTTTTTGTGATTAAATTTTTGGATTTGATCTTACAGAAAAATTCATTAAATTAGATTAGAGTTCTCTCTCTCTGGTGTAAACTGTCTTTTCGACAGGTTTCAATTGGACGTTCTCCATTTTCTTCTATCCTGTGCATCTTTCTTCAATTGTTCATACTTTCTTCCCCTTTTAACATTATCCAGCATTCCAATCCTTCTTCTTCCTCTTCCTCTCTTTCCTTCTATTTTTCCTTCTATTATTCTTTGTTGTAGGCAATTTCTTCGTAGCACATGTCCTAACCAAGATGTTTTTCTCTTGCGTATGGTTTCTAACAATTTCCTTTTTTCACCTATTCTTGTTAAAACGTCCTCATTCCTTACTCTATCCGACCATTTCACTTTTAACATTCTTCTCCAGAGCCACATTTCAAAACTTTCTAGAAATCTTTCTTCCTTTTTTTTTAATAGTCCATGATTCACTACCATATAACATCACACTCCATACAAAACATTTAGCAAACCTTTTCCTTAATTCTATTGAAATGCCTTGTGCTGTCAACAGTGCTTTTACCTTTTCAAATGCTCCTTTACCCATTGCTATTCTACTTCTTATTTCTTCGGTACAACTTCCATCCCATCTCACCAGACTTCCCAAATATTTAAAAGCCTTTACTTGCTGTATAATCTTTCCCTCTAAGGAGATATTCACACTACCTTCTTGCCTGCTTATTCTCATCACCTTGGTTTTTCCCACATTTAAGTTCATTCCAAAGTCTTTCCCAACTGTTACTATACTGTCCATCATTTTCTGTAATTCTTCTTCTGATTCTGCCAACACTGCTTGATCATCTGCATATTTAATGGTTTTCAATCTCTCTCCTCCTATCACAACACCTCTTGCTTCCTCTAAAGCTTTCACAGTGAGTTGTTCTGCGTATACATTAAAAAGCACTGGGGAAAGACAACACCCTTGTCTAACTCCTCTTCCAATACCCATCTCTTCAGTTTCATCATGTCCTACTTTTACAGTCACCGCCTGCCTACAATACATCTCCTTTATTAGTCTTCTATCCTTCCAATCAATTTCTTTTAAAATCCTCAGTAGTATATACCAATTAACCTTATCGAATGCCTTTTCCCAATCAATAAAACAAACAAAGTAGTCTTTATTCACTTCTAACATTCTTTCTCCCATCATTCTCAAACATCCTATGGCATCTCTAGTTCCTTTTCCTTTTCTAAAACCGAATTGATCTTCTCCCAAATTTTCCTCAATCTTCCTTTCAATTCTTTTCAATATAATCCTTGTTATTGCTTTTGTAGTATGGCATATAAAACTAACTGTCCTGTAATCTTTACAATCTTTGGCATTACATTTCTTTGGTAACGGAACCAAAATAGTTTTAAGCAGTTCTTCAGGCCAAATACCTGTATCATATATCATATTGATCAAATTTGTCAATCTACTTATTGTATCTATTCCCAAGTTCTTTAGTGCCTCAGATGGTATTCTGTCGCATCCCATCGCTTTCCTTTCCTTGAGGTCTTTTGTTGCTTTTTCCACCTCCTCCCTCAATATCTTTGGTCCTCTATCTATTTCTTCACATTCCCTTTCATCTTCCAGATCTATTTCAGAATGTCCAGCTTTACTATCATACAACACTTCCACATACTCCTTCCATATATTTTTGTGTTCTTCAACACTTGTTGTTATTTTCCCATATTTATTTAACATACCTTGCTTACTTATTTTCTTTGTCTCATTCTTTGTTAATTCTTTAACTATTTTGTACATTTCTTCCAATCTTCCTTGTTTTTCTAAAATTTCCACCTCCTCACAATGTTTCTCCATCCATTCCTTTCTTGCCTGATCAGTTAATCTTCTGAGTTCATTGTTGAGGTTTTTATATTTCGTTTGTCCTTCTTCAGTGTGTACATTCTTCCATCTTCTCCTTTCATCCATTTTCTCTAACATGCTCTGAGTAATCCATTTCTTCCTGTTCTTAGCCTTTTGTGCCACTCCAACCTCTTCTTCTAAAGCTTTCTGAATTGCATCTCTAATATTATTCCATTCTTCTGTTACTACCTCACTCTGTCTTATATTTGCCAATTCTTCCTCAACATATTTTGAATACGCTTCATTTTTTCCGTTCTTCAATTTTAATATATCCCAATTCCTTAACAATTTTCCTTTTTTTGTAATATGCTTCAGCCGTATTCTTATTTCTGTTACCAGAAGATTATGGTCTGAATCAGCGTCCGCTCCTGGATATGTTTTTGCCATTTTAACATTGTTTTTAAATCTTTGGTTCACAATTACAAAATCTATCTGATATCTTGAGATATCGCCGGGTGCTTTCCACGTATATAACCTTCGCTGATGATTCTTAAACCAAGTATTGGCAATCCATAAATCCAAACGCTCACAGAAATTCACTAATTTTTCTCCTCGTTCGTTTTGTTTACCAAGCCCGTACTCCCCAACTACCTTTGTCTGTCCTACACTTCCCACTACACTATTCCAATCTCCCATCATTATAGTTCTCACTTGTCCCTTGCCATTCTCTTCATAGACCTCCTCTATTTGTTCATATATCTTATCAACTTCTTCTTCCTCTGCATCTGATGTTGGCATGTAAACTTGAATAATGAGTGTATCTATCGGCTCACTTGAAAACTTAATAGCCAATACTCTATCACTAATTGGCTTAACTTTTATTATATTGTTATCTAAATTCGTCTTGTACATCAATGCTACACCATTTGTCTTACGTTCCCCCCCTTTGTATATTATCTTATAGTCATCCGAAACAAATTCTCCTTCTCCTTCCCACCTTACTTCACTTAATCCTAAAATACTAATGTTATGCCTCTCCATCTCTCTCTTCACATTTTC
>JAFIDM010028279.1:0-11888 GCA_023159025.1 Thereuonema tuberculata | reverse complement strand
TATCTTAAGTTATGTTTTCATCGCGGTTGGCGAAGTTGCGGTTCACAATACTTTCAAAATGATAATGACAACTAATTTCAAAATACGCATAGTTTGTGAATTAAACTGCAGAAACTTCAAAAAGTCCAAAAATTTTGCAGGTTTTCACGTAATACGCAGCTAGCACAACTTTTTTTTTCTTGCAAAGCATAGTTTCACACTTCCCTAACGGGTCCAAATAATATACCAAAAATGCAGCTTTACATCACGTTTTGCGTTTTTAATGTACAATTTGACTGGCCTAAAAGTCCTTGATTTTCTTCTAAGGAAATGTGTACGAACCCTGAAGTTGCTCTAACCCAGTGCAGTGAGCCAAAACTATCTTTTCAGTGCAATCTTACGAGTTGTAGTGCTGATTTGGTGCAGCACAACTAGTAAATCTATCCTTTCTTATCTGTCCTTGGGAGAAAGGTAGAAATCCACAAATTGCTCAACTTCATTCAAGTATCCCTGATAATATTGTTACTTTTATCTTATATGGCAGTAGATTCCTTAATTAAATGGTCCCAGATGATGGATTTGAAGATGATAGTGGTATCTGCAAAATCTTGCTTATGCCTAGCTTTGATGTAATAATTAAGAAATCTATTGACATAAAAAAAATGATTTTTTTTTTTCCTGCATAATTTTTTTGTGAACTCTTAACTGATTGATAACCCTAGAAATGTCTACAGCATGCTTGTAGAGTATAATTTGGCAAGTGTAATAGAAACAAATTAAAAAATAGCATAAAAAATAAGATTTAAATATGATTTAAATTTTTCTAGAACATATTGTAATTTGATCACATTGTTATTCAAAATATTTTAGGCATGTGCAGCAGAATACGCTTGCTATCAATCTGTTATGAATTTTGGAGGACAAGTTTTACTTTTAGGAACCAAATCTGTTCACCTAATGTCTTTACGATTATGGAAAGAGGTATGTATTAATTATTTTACTGTGAGTGTTTTAATTTGTTACAACTTTAAATATTTCTATTAAAGTTCCCTTGATGAAAAGTCATAAAATTCCTGTTATTCATTTTGATTTTAGTTGGACAGCCTAATATTTCTGAATATTTCTTGAGCTTCTATTCTAAATCAAGATAAATTCCCATCTTTCCTTTTTGGGATGGGCTGGTTGAACTACTATTTCCTTCAGTTATCGTCATTATAGCACACACTTCCAGTTGAGTAACAAGGGAAGAATTTCATCGTAGGACCATGAATTTTAATAAAAATTGGCAGTAACATAGTTTTTGACTTAGATAACACAAGTGCTGAGTGGACACTGGTCAAGGTCTATGGGCAATTAAAAAATTTTAATTGAATTCAAATATGAAAATAGTAAAAATATTTAGAATTAAATGTAAATGGTCAAGTGGTTTAATGTATGAGAAGCGTAATCTTCTGCTTCAGGTTCGATTCCCAATACAGGCATTTTTGCATTTTTTAAAATTATAATTTAATTTGGTTTTAATTAATTTTTAAGTGCTTTTAATGCATTTTTAATCATTTCTAATTATTACAATTTATTTGTAATAATTTTTGGACAATAATGTGACAATTTTACAGAAGAAATGATGGTGTTCAAATGGAATAGTTCACTATAGCGAATGGTTTTCATGACAATATGATGTATTTTACCAAGCTTAAATATGTTGTGTAATGTGTGTATGTTTAATTGCTTTCTCTTAAATATTGTTATATATGTGATTATAAAACAATATGCATATTGCAGATTAACATTACAATGCATTTAAGTCAGGGAAATAATACAGTTTATAGTGATCGGAAGCACATTTTCAGTCAGTTATTTAAAAATAAATAGAGTTGCAGGCCAAACTTGAATTTCTGTTTAAATGACCTTCATACCTTTATAATCCCTCTCAAAAAATTAAAACCTTTTATGCCATTGTCCACATAGCCATTTGGCCATTCTGTAGAAGAAGCCGAATTCCATTCCATGGCCAGTTGGAGACTTCCTTACACCTTCTTGTAGATGCCTAGGCTCCAAATCTGGGACCTGGAAAGGTGCCTATTCCCATACTTTTTAAATAAAAAAGATCATGCATCTAAGTGAATTAATAATAACTCAACAAACCTGATAAAATGCACTGCGAAACATTGTGCATTTCAAAACTTCTTAATAATTTTTATCTCCCTAACTAAGATACCTATTCCATTTTCATTGGATTTTTTGGAAAGAGTGTGTGCAAATTTGCCAGGCAAATAAATGTCAACCTTATAGCTCATTTCTAAGGAAACTTACTGAATTTCAAAATGGCCACTTTGTTCCACAATACATTTTTGTTAATGCTTTTGCTTACAATGCAGTGCTGAACAACAATTTTTCACTCGTAAACTATAAGCATCCAAGTCTTAAAATTCATGTGTGTTTCTTTAAAGCAGCGGTTGGCAACCCGCGGCCAGCGGGGCGTGTTGGAATTTTTTTTTTTGGTTGTTAAAGTAAGATTTTCCGTTTTTTTTTTTTTGGTTGTTAAAATTTTTGGCCCAAGTGCGGCCCGCAGTAATCCCCACATAACATATTTGGCCCTTTTACAACAAAAGGTTGCCGACCACTGCTTTAAAGTATCAAGGTGTCTGCAAAAAAAAAAAAATCAATCAAATCAGAAATAGCCACTTGCCAAATATCTCATCAGTTGATGATCCTTCATTGAATATTTTAGAAACAAAAAATAGTTTAGATATCATTTTGCTAAAATGGTTGCAATGTTGTAATATGATAGAGAATATCCTTCTTCTTAGTCAAAGAAAACAGTTTAGCTTTGCAATATTTAATGTGTCACAGAATGAATGATTAGTTATGTTAATCATCTGCATTGCTAACTTCATTCAGAATTTTAAACCTTATAGAAATTTAAAATTTACTGGTTTTTTTTTTTTTTTAAATGTTTAAAAATTCATTATGATGATTGCTTTTATATGAAATTTTTTTTTCTTTGTTAAAGAGAATTGAGTATTTTACAAAACAAAATAAATTCCCTGAGGCATTGGCGCTAGCATATTCATTCTTTGAAGATAGAGCCAAAGCTGTCGTAGGTGAGCTGTTTCTTCCTATGTTATTTTTATCATTTAATTCATTTAGAAACATTTTTTGGATTAACAAAAAGAAAAAAACTTAAGTATTTTTTTAAAATTTTAATGTTATAGCTGTTTTAATTTTTTTTCTTAGTTAAAATTGCCATTTGATTAATAGCTCATTTTTGTTCATTTAAACTCAAATGATACAAATATATAGAAGTGTTAAAATTAAAGTATCCCTATTTGGAGGTCTCTGGAGCAGAGTTCTAAGGCTCATAAAAGAGAAATTTGAAAACTTCAAAGGATGTACTTGCTATTTACTGAAAAAAAAAAAAATAGTTACAAAATTTATCACAAGATGGTGCTGTGATAATAGTAATCACTTGAACATTACTACAAATGTTCAATGTGTTCTCCACTATGGTCAACAACAGTTTCCATTCGAAGAACAGATTTTCTATTGACCAGGTCAACTGGAATAGGAAGCACATGACATCTAATGCTGTCTTTCAGATCTGAGAAGAGCTTGACATCCTGCCTGATATGCCTAGTTCTTCAAAAAAAAAAAAAAAAAAAACCATCCCACAACCAGATGTTGCATTGGATGAGGTCTGGTGTTCAGGGTGGCCAAGATGTCTGGAGACAATAACTGAAGTCACGATCCTCTGTAAAGGGCTGCCTTAGCAATCTTTAGAGACAACGGTAGATATAAGAAGGCACACTGTCTTATATGAATATCCTAAAGGGACTCATGTTGTTACAGCTCTGGTATTGTGAAATTTGCCAACATTTCATAATACTGCTGTCCAGTGATGGAACAGATGCAGGGACCCATTAATTGTTACCTCTTCAAAAAAATATAGCCCAATGATTTTGAAAGACTTCTTTACTTTTATAGAGCTAAGTAGTAAACTATATGCATATATAACATAAGTTATTGTCACAATGCCATCTAGTGACAAATTTTGCAATTAATTTTTTTATTCCAATAAATGGCGAGCTCGTCTTTTCAAGTTGTCCAAATTTCTCTTCATTAAGAGCCTTAGAACTCACTCCCGAGCCCTCTCAATATAATAACTTTGATTTTAACAGCCCTTCTTATATAGAGGTTGTCAGGAAGTTCCCATACTCCTTAATTGGTAGTCATTGGTTTACGTGTCGATTTCACAGGAGATTGTAGAATTGAAGCAGCGGCAGCAGCACATATTTCTAACGTGTCTTCTTTCTTCCACTCTGCGGCCTATCTTTAATACTGCCTAAAGCAAAGCACGTTTCTCCAGTTGAGCATTGTCGCCTTATTAAATCTTTCCTGGAATGCTCCAATTATTTGTCTCATTGTCTGTCCTGTGTGTTGTTGTTCATGCACCCACACACTTACCACTAACCTCTCCTCAATAGTGTAACTATTACTCTTATGTCTGCCATGGCTGAACACTGCAGTCTGATTGACTGCAATACTCATACCTTTCCTCGAACACACTAATAATACCAGCCAATAATATTACCTGCATTCCAACACGAACACCTGCATTCTAGTGTCAACAATTGAAATAATATTCAATACTAAACATTTACATTATTACTACATAATAGGGGGTATGGGAACTTCCCGGCCACCCTGTATATATATATATACAGTGCTTTTTTTGTTTATTTTTCTGAAATCAATGGAAACATCTTATTTTATTTTCCAATTCATATTATAAGTGGATTGATTATAATTAGCCTTATCTAATTCATAGCTATCTACTGCACATTCCATTGGACATAATTCAGTGAACTTGAAAAAGAAGTTATCATAATATCTAGACGACATTCAAGTTCCTAGCTGTTATTAGCATTTTTATAATGTGTAATTGCATTAAATTCATTAGTTAGAGAAGAATTGTGACAATTAAGATTTGAACTTTCAAAATAAAAAATGGCTTTTCTCAAGACATCTTAGCAGTTGAACAAAACCAGTATCTATTTTTATAGCCACTGACAGTATGTCTGATGTGCCACTTGCCATTTTAGCAAAAAAAGAAATTATTAATATTGATTTTAATAAATTGTGCTTATTGTTAACATTTTATATTTTATTCATATAACTATCTTTTATAATTTCAGAATCTGTTGATAAAAGATATATTTCCCTCGTGGAACTGTACTAATAATTTAATAAAAAAAAAAGTATAATTTAAAATTTAATATTATTATTTTGGTGGATTCACTATGTAACTATCATTATGGTTTGTGGGCTGGATAGCTCTGGATAGATAAGTTTAATTGTAAGCAGCTACAATGTTTAGTTGGCTACATCTGATCTGTTAAACAATGATTAATTGTAGAGCCAGCACATCAAAGTAGCTGCCATATACTCCTATTAAGATAAAAAAAAAAGATTGACACAGAACATAATAAAATGTACTTTTTACATTCTAATTTGTGCCTTTCTTTAAAAATTAGAATCTTTCTTTAAAATTGAATCTTTCTGTAAAAAAAAAAAATCTCTTTTCTTCATCAGGTTTAGTTGGAAAGAAAGAACTAAAGATGATGATAGTTGCTAAAGAGGTAAAATTTAGAGAAAATAGTTAAAATGTAGTTTTGAAAGTAATTAAATAACACTAAGATGTATGAGCTAATCTGTTAATGTTAACTTACAAATGTAAAACTAGAAAAAAAAATACCTTTTATATCTTTGTTCCTGAAAATTCTAATTCTAATCACAATTATTTTGGTAAAGTTTTTGTAGTTTTATTAATGTGATATTTACGATAAATTTGAATTTAACAAATCTCCAGAGATGCCATGGAAAAATCCATCTTAATGAAAGTATGTTATACTGAATATTAAGTACTTTCAATCTAATGTTAATGAACTTTCACTTAATTTATTTAAAGTATTGCACGAAAAGTGAATTTGTAAACTTATTAACAAGATTTCTACATTCAAAACTGTGTGGCAGAATTTAGGGGTAATTAAAACAGAAGATTATATAGTTTCTGTATGATAGCTTTAATGTGCAAATGATATTTTAAGCAAAAATGAAGGTTGCAAACATAATGTTGATGCATTTGTGATTGTGACATCAACCTGATTACATAGTTTTAATGGAAAGACTTCTATGCTTTTCTAAATTGCAAACTATACAAATTATCAATTCTTATTTCCTGTGATGAATACGTTACTTCATCCTTGCAAAAATTTTATCAATCATTGTGAATGATCTATCACTATGATGGTAAATAAAGAATTCCTCTTAAAAGTAAAGATAAGGAAAATAAACAATTATTGTAGATTACAAAAACTAGAAGATCAGCTTAAAATTGATCACAAGTTGCATTTATTGTTAAAAAATGAAAAAAAAAAAAAAATCCTATGAGAAATAACATAAATTTAGAAATTCATTACTAAAATAGCCATTCGGTCCTGTTTGAATCTAAGATAAGCGTTTGAGATTGTTTAGGTCTTATAAGCTAGGGCAACTCAGTGCAATGTTTACTTTATCAGAAATGAATGTATCATGGCCTCAATGTGATGGATGAAAAGGCCCTGAATATCTCCTGAACTTTTAAATTTTTTTAATTTCCATTATTTTGTTTCACTGGACAATATTGTACAACGATAAATTGCAGATTATTAATTCAAAATAGTATTTAAATATAACATATATACCAAAATAGTGATTGTTATTTGAACTCTTTAAGACCTTACTTACTCCTTTCTTGAAATAAAATTTTGTATATTAATGGATCTACTTGAGAGAACTGAACTGTTAGGGTATGTCTGATAAATCCAATTAATAGAATCTTGTGTTGTGCCAAAGTTTAGCTGTACCCACCTTTTCTTCCTTTAAATTTTGACAAGTCCTTTATTGGAAGTTTCCATCTCATATGTGAGCTTACTCATTTCTCACAGCTTAATAAGAAAAAAAAAATATTAATTTTTAGGCAGCAGTAGCATATATACAAGGGGCAATTGAAAAGTAATTGAGCAAATTTTTTTTCATGAAAATTTTAATGATTGCACAGATATAGATATACACATGAAAGGGCATGCAATTGACTACTTTCTCATTAGATATGTATTGTTCGCAGTGTACATCACAGCTATTCCAAAATGATAGGTGTGATAACAATTTTCAGTGAGATTGAGATCTGAAGCATTGTCCGATTTTTTGTGGCGAAGGAAAGAAAGCAGGCTGAAATTTATCGTGAAATGTATCCCATCTATGGAGATGACTTCATGACATTTATAAATGTATGCAAAGTTCACAACAGGATGCACAAGAGTATTCAATGAAGAGTATTCATGGTCAGGCAGACCATGAACAACACAACTAGATTCCAACATCAAAGCTGGGAACTGAATGCTCAAAGAGGATGAATGGGTAAAAATCAAAGACATATCGCAGGCTTTAGGCATAATGAATGGAACTGTTTTTGACATTATCCACGAATCTCTGCAATACCGCAAGATGGTGGCCAGGTGAGTTTCTAGACAACTAACGCCATTGCATATGGAGAACAAAATGGGTTATAGCCTTGAAAATTTTGTTGTGTTACTAATGTGAAGGAAATAGCTTCCTTGACCACATCTTTACAGGAGATAAAACATGGGCGTTTCACTTCTCGCCCTAATAATATGGTTTGGAAATACCAAATTCTCCTCCACCAACAAGTTTAAAGTTGTATAATCTGTCGGAAATATTACTGGATAAGCATAACACAGCCAAATTGTTATTCTTATCAATTTCCTCTGTAAAGGACATAGTGTCAATGCTGCAGCTTATTGTGAAACATTGAATAGACTCAGAGTTGGCATTCGCCGGAAACGTCCAGATAGGGCAATGTCCAATATGTTGCAGCTGCATGACAATGTCCGTCTCTATGTTGCTGCAGCCATGATCACTAAACTCCACTCCTGGCAATAGGAAGTTCTCAAACATTCTGCCTACAGTCCTGACTTGGCACCAAGTGATTACCACCTGTTTAGCCAGTGAAGAAGTACCGTACCTTGCCTGCAATCACTTCAAAAATGATGAAGATGTGCAGAAAGCTGTTCGTCAATATTTTTTATGCCAGCCCAAACAACTTTTATTACTCTGGCATACACAAATTTGATTCACATGCATGGATCATGCTAGATTACGGAATGGATTAAGAATAATGGGAATCCCGGAACACCTAATTCTCCTCATCAATTGTGTCTACTCATAACAAGAGACAACAGTAAGAACTGCATTTGGAGATACATATTGGTTCGAGATCGGCAAAGGTGTGAGGCAGGGATGTATCCTGTCTCCTTATTTATGTACAGCGAATATAGCGAGAAAGGCCAGTTTGGAAGAAGCCGAAGCTAGAGTTAGAATAGGAGATGTGCCAATAGTGAATAGAACAGTGAATAGAATAGAACAACTTGAGATATGCCATTGACACAACACTACTGGCGGAAAGTTAGGAGCAACTGAAAATACTTTTGAAGAAGGTAAAAGAAGAAAGCCTAAAAGTAGGATTAAAGCTAAATATGTCAAAAACTAAGAAAATAACAAAAGGAAATAGCAATAATTTAGAATTTGATGGCAATATAGTTGAAAATATTGAGAGTTTATCTTTTTGGGGTCTAGAATAGACAAGGATGGCACTTGCGAAGGAGATGTTAGGAGACGACTTATGTTGGGGAGAACAGCTATGTTGGCTCTTAACAAGATTATGAAAGATGGAGATATTACAAGGGGGACAAGATAAGAATCATAATAGCTATGGTCTTCCATGATGCAATGTACGGTTGTGAAAGCTAAACTTTGAGAAAAGAAGAAATAAGAAAAATAGACGCTTTTGAACTCTGGATTTGGAGGAGACTGTTGAGAATGCCATGGACAGCAACGAGGACCAACAAATTTGTTTTGGATAAGGTGAAGCCTGACTGCTCGTTTGAGGCCCTGATTCTCAAACAAAAGCTGATATACTTTAAACATGTGATGAGAGCTGACAGTTTTCATTAGAAAAGTCATTAATGCTTGGAAAAGTAGATGGGAAAAGGAGGAAGGGAAGACCTAGAATAAGATGGATGGATGGTGTAAAGGAAGCCATTGGATTGTCTCTGCAAGAACTTCGGAATGCTGTTAAAGAAAGATCAATTTGGAGAAAGTTTGTTCATGGAGTCACCAGGAGTCGAAAACGACTTGACGGAAGTTAACAACAACAACACAAATTAATTTCACGTTGGGACAAGTACATCAATGGAAATTATGTAGAAAAGTAGTCAATTACATGCCCTTTCATGTATATATCTTTATATCTGTGTAATGGTTAACATTTTCCCGAAAAAAATTACTCAAATAGTTTTCAATCATCCCTCATACATTAATTAAAGGAAAATTAGATTTACTGTTTTGCTGGTCATCAGACAACTTCTTTATGCTAAACAGAAAACACTGATTTGTTCAAACAAAGATAAGCAAGGTTTAACTCCTACTTGCAACAAAGACTGCAGTCTAGAATTTTATCTTTTTTTTTTTAAGGATTGTTAATAAAGCAAAAAAAAAAAACCAGATGAAAGCTGTTGTTGAATATGTCAAAATATTATAATTTTTTTGATATATTAAGTTGAAATTTATATCGCAAATAATATTTTATTATTATCTATAGGGTGTAAATGAATACATGCAACAAGCTTTAAGGGTGTATAAGATTGTGGAAATTGGAACACTTTTTGATAAGGAACATGGGTCTGGAAACACACCAATTCCCTTTTACACACCATGTTTTTTCACTTCAATAGTTTGACTGGATTCCTATGCTTTACTTAATGCAGAGCAGTAGATGGTTGCATGTTGTTGTCATTAACACAACACATAATGACCCTACTAAGCTTAACAGTAGGTTATTGTTGTTTCATTGCATCATGTTTACAAAAGATGCTTGAAGTGCAAGCCGTTAACTATAAGCATTGCATTTGTGATGCATATTCTAATACACTCTGAAATATGTCTGGTCTATATTGGATGTCTTATGCCACTGTGTGAATAAGTGCAATCAAATGCTCCTCAGATTCGAAGAGTTTCTCATAATCCAAACTCTTCATGAGGTCCCACAGAGAATAATCCATTAGAGTCAAACCCTGTGTGTACAGAGGCCGTGCTACTGGTCCATCTCTGTCAATCCACCTTGCCACAAATTTTCTCTTAAGATAGGCTCGGACAACGAGTGAAAAGTGTGCTGTTGCATTGTCATGTTGAAACCACATCTGTTGACGAATTGCCAGTGACATGCCTTCCAACAACTCTGGCAATGTTTTATTGATGAATATGTTGTAAATGTCACTGGTGGCAGAAGGTACGGCCCAATCAACTGATCACTGATGATACATTAATAGCAAACCTGTTCTGGAATAATTTGAAGAGAATGGCATGAAGGTTTTCTTTACCCAAATGTGGCTGTTCTGACTGTTGAAAATGTCATCTCTGCTAAATGTATCTTCATCTGTAAATATTATCATCACTGGAAATAAAGGCTCTTCCAAACAACGTTCCAGATACCAGTGACAGAATTTGACTCTTGGCTCAAAATAAGCTGGACCCAATATCAGCTTGAACCTTCTGATGATGATGGGGTGAAGCTCCTCATCATTTAGAACCTGCCAGATGTTCATGTGATTTCTGACCATGGCATATGCAATAGCTCGGTATTTGTAGCAATGAAGATTCAAATGATGAAGCATCTTCTCTTAAAATCACGGGTTTTTAAAGTTCCTATCAGCCCGCAGTTGATCCTGTTAACTGTAAAGGTACCTGCTTCCCTTAGTCGCTAATCAGCTCTGCCGAAAGTGGTATAAGAGGAGTTTGGAAAAAAAAACAACTTCATAAAGCCAACAAGCTGCTTTGCCATTACATTGGGCTTCACCGAAAATTAACATCATGTCGACATACTCAGCAAACATAAATCAGTCATTTTGTCCTTGAATAGAATTTCAGTCAATAAGAACAAGCAATTGAGCATGACGTAATGCTTACTGATTGCATGTGATCATTATGTGTTGTGTTAATGACAACAGTGGTATATGTAACAATCTATTGCCGTGCATTAAGTAAAACGTGCCAAACCATTCAAACTATTGAGGTGAATAAAACGGGGTGTAAAAGAGAATTGGGGCATTTCCGGATCCGTGTTCCTTATCAAAACATGTTTTATTTTCACAACCCTATATGCCCTTAGAAGTCTGTTGCCAGCATTCATTTACATCTTGCGTAAAATGTACACAATTGATGTACATTTTATAATGTGTACATATATATAATTTATATACGATTTAAGTATGTAATCTAATTTATATATATATATATTTAACACTTTTTATAAGGAAAAGCATTTTAATTTTAAAAAATTAAATAACTTGCTAAATTATTATTTAATATTTTTTTTTAATTAATTAACATTTTTTTTCTAGATATGGAAATTAATAGACTTCTACATAGAACATGTAATGATGAAGTGTTTTGATGTCTCTGAAGACTATTTAAAAGAAGTTGTATCACTTTGTATTGATTATGATCTCTTATTAGACAACAGTTTTAAGTTATTGAAGGAAAAAGGATCTGACTTGCCTTCCACTCTGCCAAATTTTCTTGATCAATTATTTGGTAAAGCTTATGAAGCTTTTCGTATAGACCCTGTTGCCAAAAGTACCTTTCTGGAGGCATTGGAAGTTCACATTCTTAATGGGAGGATGGCAGATGTTCAGATACCACCAGCAATTGTTCATGATTTTGTGGATCATTATGCTTCCAAAGAGCTGTTTCAAACACTTGAAGCGTGTATTGTTCATTTAGATGTAGCGAGT